>JANHFZ010010342.1:25449-78849 GCA_027560215.1 Halcyon smyrnensis
AGAAACGGGGGGGGGGAAAATCTAGTGGTTTAACCCCAAACCCCCCCCCCCCCCCCCAAAAAAAAAAAAAGCAACCCTGCAGCATGCAACAAACGAATCTACTCAGCACCATTATCCTGCTGTCATTCCAGGGGAGAATAAAGAGAGCTGAACTTAATACTGAGATAGATACAACGGCTTGCAGGATTACTGCGTCACACCCAAAAAGATACCAGTTCTTATGTAAGCTGGAGGGTACTAGACCTGAACCCTCAAACAAGTTAGAATACACTTGTTAAAGAGATCAATTTAAAATCCAGCAGGATCCAAGAATTGAAAAGCAGCATACAACTGCAGTGCCACATTTTCAATGCAAATTAAGCTATCAGATACCTAGAAATTCAAAAGCAGTGTTCCGAACCACAGTTAAAACACTATAAACCACAGAAGTTCAGGGAATACTTAGAGAGTTCCAAACACTAAATTCATACTCTGTATCACAATGCCATGGATTATTTAGTGGATGAATAAGAAAGGAAAGTTGTATTTGCTTACAATGCATTTTGTTATCAGAGCTTTTTACTGCAGCTACTTTCACGCAACACATCTGCTGAGACCCAGTATGCGTAAGCATAGAAGTTTGGTGGGCAAACACGGGCAGTTTTGACAGCTGAGTAGAGATATTAATTATGCATGCCATTTTTATTGTCGCACTAAATGGCAACACACAAGTCCCAGCTGAATTTCTACTCGAACCATTTCTGCCTTCTTGAAAATATCAGTGTCAGGGTACTGACTGTGCTAGCTACACATTCTGCAGTCTATTGCTGACCACAAGACTCAGTCACTCAAAATGAATTCTTTTATATTTTATATTTTAAAATATAAACTGCACTGAACAAATGCATTCAGGGTTAAGAACCTGACCTGGGTACACAAAGATTACAGAGAAGCAAGAGGAAAAAAAAAAACCAAACCACGTTTTGTGCATATTCCTGATAAAATTATCAGTGGAAGTTAACTGTGTTACAGAAGTCTAAACAGGTAGTCACACAGTACATTAGAGATGGACTGAAAACCATTCATGTCTCTCAAAGCAAGCAGTTAAACACTGAAAAATTGCTATGTTAAAGGACTAGGCTTCATAACCTTAGATTCTAAAACAGCTCAATTGTAAATGCTGGCTCTATGGAAACCCATGGGCACCAGACAGAGAAGTCCAACTTCTCCATTGTATACTCCAGGGTGCCCCAGCCTGAGACAGAGGACATGGGATAAACCACAGAACCCCTGGGAAGCGATTCTGCAGCAGTGCCCAGGCGCTCCAGGCACAAGCATCAAGCACAGGGTGAGTCAAGAAAACATGACATGTCTTTAGCATGGTACAATATGCAGCAGTGCTGGAAGCAGCTCCATTATCCTGCGTGCAATCATCAACATGCCAGAAAACTTTGGCAAAAATTCACTGTTAGTTTATTTGCCACTGCTGCTGTGGAGCACTGAAATGGCCTATGCACTTCTGCCTTTTCAGTACCAGAGCAAAAGCAAAGGGGCCTCAAGAGAGTCTACTTTATTCTAGACTATTCTGCATGCAGATGTATCACTTGCAACTTTCTTCCTAGCTTTCTTCAGACATGTGCTGAATGTAAGCATTTTAACATGTTAATTTCCCTATATTAGAGAAAATACAAAAAGGGAATTAAATGATCTATAAACTGACATCATATTCCATTTACTGGCCTGCTGTAGCAGTTATTTCTCTATAGAACAAGGCAGTCTGAGATTTACTATTTTCTGTAGAGAATCTGTGGTGATTGTAAAACTCCACACAAATTGGACACTGAAGCATCAAAGTAAGGCTCACTTTTACTAGTCTTTCGCCAGCAACTGGTATGTAATGCAAGTCTTAGAAAGCCCAGGAGCTGGGAAGTGTGCACATGAAATGCAGAAACACTGTTCATAAATTAAAACCGACAGAAGATTGCTTCTCCAAATCCCCATTACTGATACTCGATTCAAGTTTCTTAAGCATTAGTTATCCTGGGAACATTCAAAGAAACTTTAGCTAACGACCAGCACTGATGCTGTGTATATACAGAACCCTGTGCTGTTTGGTAAAGCAACTTACAACAGCCTGCAGAGGTGTCTGCTCTTCCTCAGATCAGCTGTGCTTCAGGAGACCCGTCCAGCTCTCTGTAGGCTACAAAACTTTTCATCTCCTTTCCAACATAAATGCAGGCTGTACATAGTAGTATCTGAAAGCCTATCACATCAAAGCAGTATAGAGGAACATTACACTCATTCTAACAAGTACTTTTTTCCTTAAACACTGTAAAAATCTGTATCACTCCAACACCTACCACACAGGGCTGCTCGCTGAAATACATGAGGCCTGATGCTTGTGGCAACCAACTGCTTTTAGCGCAGCAGTCTAAGGTAAAAACACCCCAGCAAAATATTGCAACAGATACTTCAGTGTGCCTAAAAAGTCATTATCTTCAGTTCTAGAATTATTTTCTTTATATGTTCAATATGTTCTGCTGAAAATTCATGGACAAAATATTTGAAACGCAATCCTTTCAAGTCCACTTAAAGAAACGGTGCTCAATGTCAAAAACACAACAGGCTGTCAGCAATCTGTACAAAGGTAAAGGTGAAAAATATAATTTGGTTATAAAATTTTAACAACTTGTACACCACAGATAAAGGTTTTCTTAAGATGAGTATTACCGTCCTCAGTCATTCTAATGAGATGTTATGACTTAATTCATAAAGCATGCCATTTTCTGTGTACTTATATGCAATAATTAGTGTTTTTCTAGTTCTTCCTACTAGAGTGTGAACAGTTCAGTATTATACAGAGACTCAACTGAGATAAATGAGGGGGAAGCTTATGAATGTTATTTTAATGAAAAGATATTTTACTTGTCTAGCTCCAAAAGAGCCAAGAAAGGTAAGTCACAAAAGCACCAGCTTGGACTCCTTCGAACATAAATTCAGGCATTTTAATGTGTCTCTCAGTAAAGCTACATGAGTTTCCATGTAGGTTATTCATACATGTTATGGCACTTGGACTCTCCTAACAGGTATTTAATTACCTAGGACATCTAGGTTAAAAAAGAAAAGGTCTGCTAAAATTAACCATTTCTGTAAGAAAACACTTCTGTCCCCACCTTCAGAACCCTTAATTTTCCTGGAAGTTTCACCAAAAAATAGTTGTTCATATTTCACATTATATTGGAATAAGCTGCCTTTGACAATGACGTTAACTTTTAAGCTTTGATCTCCAGTGATTTGTGATCACAGAGGAAGTCAGTCTTGCCTACTTTCAAACCACCAAGTTGTGTCCTGCTCCTTAGTAATTGTAACATGGTGTATTGATACTTGTGTATCCATTCTTTTGTTGGGCTAGAGTCTTTGAAGTAATTACACATATTAAGAAAGAAGTCCACATTTAATTGAAAGCGGCTTACCGTGGGTAGCTTTTTCTCCACGTAAGGCATTATTCTGACATCTACTGGCCTGGTATCCAACCATACATTTTAATACACTGCATTTGTTATTAAAAAGGAGCATATATATTAATCCAAAGATAAGAATAATTAAAGGAACACGAATGACATACATTTAAAACAGGCCCATGTATTTTCATATAAATCTCACAACTCTACCAGTATTTTGGCAGGTTTCTATTGCTTTAACTCATCTGAACTACTGTATATTATGAGGCTTTAATACAAGCAGCTTTGGGGAAGAAAGGTACATTTGGAAGGGAAAAAGAAAGTTGTGACAAGTAAAAAAAAAAAAATCCAAGAAGCTGTTTAAAAAAAACCAAACAAAAAACTTTACTTGCAAAATTAAGCAGCATGCTATCTTGTGATTTATATTTGAATTTAAAACCACTAATCAGACCAAAATAAAAATAAAAACCTAAAAATGGCAATTCTATAAATAATGAAAATTTTGATTTTACTAGACTTCAATGAAAAACATTTGGTAATTAAATACTTGCTACTGTTCATTATGTTGATGAACTTTATTAGGGTTAAAACTATAACAAAGTTCATCCTAAAACATTTTGCAATGCAAAATTATTTTCACTCGAGGAGTGTCTCAAATTGAATGCTAAGAATTACAAGCAATCTTCAGAAGTAGACACTCACGTTCATAAAACTTTATACATCTTTTGGAACTAAGATATTTATACTACTAAAATCAAACATGCATCACTTCCCATACATTCTGGTATCATGATTTATATTACATTATGTAACACCATTCTTCTAAACAGCAGCAGTTTTATCATACGTTTGCTCCATTTTCTTTGGATTTCTGATCTTTGTCCTCGTTCTTCACAATATCCTTTAACAAAAAAAAGGGGGGGGGAGACAATAACATTAATTCTAGAAATGATATTTTTCTTATGTGAACCGTAAAGCAACAATACTTTTTAGTGCCAACTTAAAATACTATGTGAACAGGTATCTTAGTTTAGTTATACCCAAATCATATTTCCAGTATCTTTTTGAAAAATAGAGGAGGCAGAAATTGTGACCTAAGAACTTCTGAAGAGAAACAAAAAACATCCCCAGGAGCCTCATTTTGTAGTCATAGGTCTGGGGATTGTTGGGCTTTGTTTTGTTTTATTGGTGTGGTTTGTTCCGCATCCCTCACCCCCCCAGCCCCCATCGGTTGGGTGGTTTTTGTTTATTCTTTGTTTTGTTTGTGTGTTTGGGGTTTTTTGCTTGTTTTTGTGTGCGCGCACTTTTTTGTTGTTATTCTTCCTTGTTTGAGAGAGCAAATAAAAAGTTTTTGCAGAACTCCATTAAATTAGGATAATGATTCATCATAATAGTTCTAACATAAAATACTTACACTGGTCAAAGCCATCTGAAAACACTGAACTTAGAAGACATTTTCATCTCAAAAATCCCAGACAGACTAAGTGAGGCTATTTCACAGAGCTAAGAGCATGGCAATAAAGTGTTTATAGAATGCCTTCAGCTGCCAGTTCTGGTGGAGCAGCTGGTCTACACCACACAGGACTGTGTAATGACACTGATGAGAGAGAGCTGCAAGGTACCCACACAAATTGAAAGACTTATGTTCTGCCTGGAAAAATTACTCCTAAATGATCAAATGGAAGAGCAGATTTGGACTGCTGGGGATGCACAAGACCAGGACAGAAAACCATTAAGTGGTTTGAGATTTACATTAATAATTATACATTTAAGTCAAGAACATGTGTTTCAAGCTTAGAAAAAAAAAAATGCTATTTGTAGTCTTTAAATAATCAGTATTACATTAAGCTTCTTACACATATATGTATGTTAAGATACTTCTGTCCTGAATTTGTACGAAAACTCTTTTCCATTCTCAAGATTTTGTTCTGATAATTTAGTCTACAGGAAGATTGCACACAATAACAACAAAATGGATTTAAACAACTCTAACCTGTTTAAGAACACTCTGTATTTCATCCATAACTGTAGCTAAATTCTTGATTGTCTTATTCAGCTGACCCTCAAATTGCAAATTTTTATCATCAGAGATCTTCAAATTATCTTGCAGTTGGCCAAGGTCCTTTTTCACTTCTTTGAGCTCCGTAGATAGACTTTTGTTGGAATTCTCCAGTTGTAGTATGGTCTTTTCATCCTCATCTTAGCAGGGGCGAGAGTGGAGAAGGGGAAAGTCATTCACTTCCAATGCTGTGTACATTGCATCTTAAAATTCCATTCACATGCCAACATGATAACTACTGATTTTGAAAGAACATTTAAAATGGCTTTGCATTACGATTTGATAATACTAAATTCTGATTACATTTGGAAGTCTTGCATTTGGTTTGAATAAGAAAGATAAATGCATTTCAGTGTGGTCATAATGGTACTCTGCAACAGTTGGTGTGAAAGTTCAAAGGTTTGGGAAACAGAAAATAGAAGTTTATGGTAAGCAAACAGACAAGAAATTTAGATCACAAATATTACTCAAATTTGTTTATCTACATAAAAATTCCTAAGTGTCTTACATGAATGTAAGCACCACTTTCAAAGTAATGTCCCACCTGTTTTTTCTTCTAGTAACTGAAGCTTTTGTTCTATCTCTGCCCGCACCCTCTCACTCTTCTCCAGCTTCTGTAAAAGGCTCCCAACGTCCACCATAGCTCCATTGTACACAATGAGGCCCACATTTTCTTCTATGGCTTTGGATTCTTGCTTTACAGTAGGTGATGGTAACAGTAATCTGTTGCCTGTAGGAAAAAATAATTCTGTCATTTTTCAGTTCTAGTGACCAACCTCAAAAACTTTTCAGAAGAATTCCTAAAAGCATAAATATAGTTTGCTGGTCTATCCCTCATATTTGTCTCCTCCTTCCTTAACCCAATTCACCCCTCTAAAAAGGAGCATACTCTTTCATGACACTCTTCTATGCCTGTTTCTGCTGTAATTTGTCTTCAAAAATCAGGCTCTGTACTACTACCAATAGAACTGATTCTCCCGACTGCAAAATTGCTGCAAATAAAGAATGCTGTTCATCAACATTCAGCATTAACTTCTGTCTCTCCTGTTCCAAGATAGTGAGATCATGTTGCATCTGTAGGGTAAATATGTTGGAAGCCAGAAATAATGCAATTTATTAATTGCCCAAGATTTCATTTTCCAAATTGTCAGGTTATCTGCAGACCTGAATTAGCTTCTGCAAGAAAGCAAGTATCTCAGAACTCTTCCATTACCATTCACACAAAACCAATTCTCTGACAGTCTGTGGGATTAAAAAATAAATAAATAAAAATTTACCACCTAACATATCTTCCTGTAGATCTTCAGATTCTTCTTGATTTTCCTCATCTTTAGAAGTATCTGTTAGTCTTCTGTAAAAGCAAGACTCTCTAAGCACTACTTTATTAAGTAGCTTCTTGACCTACAACACAGCCAAGGAGAGAAATAGTGTTACTTAACACACAGACATTATATTACCTAAAAAATGAACTTGGAAAAGTGAGAAATTGTACAGCTTTTTGAACTTTAACATATGGGGCTTAAAATGGAAACAAATTAGGGAACAACAGAAATACAATTTTGAGACAAAAGTTACATACACAATACCGGTATATTAAGAGCTACAAACTTAAATCTTTTCATTCCAAGACAATTTACAAAAGATTAAACTAGTATTTTATTGTAAATGTGAAGTGGATACATAAAAGTCAGGGATCGAGTATGCAAACAGCCTTTACAAGCCAAATGTATATTACTCCCACTTAAGAGAATTCCTGTAACATTTTCAAAGATATATCTTGTATATTACTATACAAAACCTGAGCACGTGACAGGTGTAGTCCAAGAGTGTATAGTATCTCTTCCATATCTTTCTCCAGAAGATATCCACAATGACTTTGATCAAAATAAACAAAAGCCATTAGAAGATCCCTATTAACAGTGACCATCTGTGTCTTGTCTTTCTCCTAGAAAAAAATTTTAGGGGATCATTAGGAAGTTGAAGTATCATTTGTCCATCATCTACTAAAAAAAGTAAACTTTTCAGTTCACTGAAGTTTTCCTCTGTTCATTTTAACATTACATCAGCCCAGTGATTAATATAACTCACTTTTACCTACTGAGCTCAAATAAACCTGTTTTCAAAGTGAAATCCCCATAAACATCTAATGAATGAGCACCCAGATCTCACAGCTACAGCAGTTCTGCCAACTGTGTTTTCCCATTATTACTATTCTTCCCATTTTTCCTTGAAGCAGTAAAAAACCAAACAAACCAAAACAATAACAAACCAGAAATCAAACTTATGCTGCTCCTTAATTTGAACTGCAGAGGCAAGCTATTGGCCTCATGACATAAAAAGCATCCATTTTCCCACAGGGAGATGTGAAAACATCACACACTGATGCCAAGCTTCACAACTGAAAAGCCAGTTCATCAATCAAGCTAAGTGCCTGCTTTTCTGATGTAAAAATACAGCAGCTGATGGTAACAAATAAAATAATCACATCTGCTGCCTCTTATGTGCACATACAGCATTAGTACTCACATCTTTCAGACAGAGTATCTCATAAGATTCTCCAATTGTTTTCACCCAATGAACTTTAAAATCTAAGTGGCAGTAATTTATAAGCACCTTACCCAAAGCTGTCCCCACGTTCCCTAACTTCTATATACACTTGATGTTTCAGTCCAGAAGTGCTGAAGCAATCAAAGAGCACAAACAGGTCTTATAATAAAAATAAAGCTCTAATTAGGACACCTCTAAGAAGGTTCTATGTAGCTGTTAAGAAAGGTGTTAATTACTTTATCTTTAGACGACCTCTCTTTACAATGCCTATTTCCCTCTCGTCTGTCCTCCCGTTTGTTCATTTCCTCTTCATCCCGGTCTGTAAAACAAAAAGAAAATGAAGCATACCCACATCAAATAATTCTATTACCATTATCTCAAAATACATATATTAATTACAGAAAGTTCACATAAACCCCCACATATGTAAAATTACTGTATTTCTGTGAAGAAAAAAACCCCAATCAAACAACAACAACAACAGAAAAAAAACCCAACCAAAACTCACAAGAAATTTAAGAGAGTGCTGTTACATTCTGAATTTTCTCTGGTCTTATTTAAACATAAGCTATTAGTCATTTTCCCCCTGTGTTTTTCATATACATAAGTTAGATGATCTGAAACAAGTGCTAACTAAGTCAAAAATGAGTTCTACAATCTATTTAAGTGGTGTGCAGAAAATTACCACAATTCTTCCTAATGAGGCTTGGCAGAGTCTGCATTCAGCTATGGTTCTTCCTTTTAGGACAAAATCAGTACTATTTACTCCCAAATATCTTAGATCATGAAACCCCTATTAACTATATCATTAAAAGCATGTGTTTACACTCATGTCCAAGTGAGAGATTACCGATTCTATGGTTTAGATTCTCCAAGAATTTACAGATCACATCGCTTATTAGATGTGACCTACAAACTGCAAGGTTTTTGTTTAAAGGTAGACAGTACAGGAATACTAAATCTAAACTCAGGAGAGAAAGAGGAATGTGACAACTGCAGAGGTGGATTATGGCATGCAGCTCTGGACCTTATGTGCAAGTCTTTGTGCATTATGTGCACGTGCCAAGTTCAGCTTTAAGCTCTCATTTCTTGTGAAGAACACTTTGGAAGAAAACTACATATCACAACAACACTTGCCTAATTTTCTGAGAACCTATAGCTTTTTCCTGCACCTCCATGGCACACTGAATTGTTCTCAGCAACTCTGACTGGGAATGGCACAAGGACAGCTGATGGGAAGCAGCAGCACCACTTGCACAGAACAGATAAACCCAGGGCACACTCATAGCAAGATTATAAACAAAAAAAGTTATTTTGGAAGCCACACATTAGCACACAATTTTTTTTAAGGCTGATGCAGTACTCTGCCAAAAATACAACTGGTTAGAAAACGCTGAGACTGCAGTACATAAGCAGTTCAAATCTATATCGCGAGTAAAAAAAAATCTCCGCAAAAGGACAAAACCCCCAAAGAAGTACAAACAAAAAAAAGCATATACCATGTCTAACAGCTTTCTGAATCAATCTCTGAGCAGGGCAAGAGGGCTACTGCTGCTCCCTGGAGATAGGAAAGTTCCCCCGCACCCTTCCCCATTTCTTCAGGCAAACAGACCTCCACCCAAACAGAAATCGACTCCTATCATCATATAAAGAGCACCCTGCACTATGTCCTAGTCTCATAAAAACCAGGATGACATTTCAGAACTGTGGAATAGGAAGTTAGGCACTTAAAAGTGGCTTGGTTTTTCAGAGGTGCTGAATACTCACATCTCCTACTGACTTCAATGGGAGTTGCGAGTGGTCTGCATTCTGAAAAAAATAAAACCACTTCTATATGCATGCCTTACTTTGAGTACCACAGCTAGTTTACATTAACTATATTCATACAATGCCTAGCACAAAGGTACTTACATTTCAAGTAGATCCGGTCAGGATTACTAAAATAAAATTAGTCTCATAATGCAATTTTAAAATGTCTAATTCCAGTGCATTCTCCAGCTTGGAAGAACATATTCAGTGGCAATAAAAAAAAAAATTCTGAAAGCCACAAAATTAATAATTCAAGATACCTTCATCTTCATCTTCAGCATCTTCAGCCTCCATCGGATCATATTCTTCTTGATTATTGTCATCTTCAGTTTCTTCCTCATCTTTAGAATCATCTTTCCTTTTATCTTCCCTCTGTAACAAAAGTTCCCCAAAATTTATCCCATTAGAACTAAAAACCAGGAAAATAAAAACCTCACTACCATTCTTTCAAAATTTGCATGCTTGCATTTAGTCACTTAAAAAAACAAATACATTTGTGATATATCTGAATGTTAAGATACCCCCGTACACCTGTAAAATTTTTACATTGCTGAATATAACTGAAACATATTTAAATAGATTATGAGTCTAATCAATTAACTAACACTGTAAGACCTGAGTTTTCACAAGCAGTTAAGTAAAATTAAAAAAGAAACAGTTTAATATTGATTCAGACAAGATAGTACTTCATATGAGATATCTGCAGACCTTCTTTTCATCTCGATCTTCTTTTTTGTCTTTATCATCTCCAGATTTTCTCCTTTTAGGTTTTGGATCATCTGTTTCATCTTCTTTTTCTTCTTTTTTTTCCTTTCTCTCATCTTTTTTGCTCTTTTTGTCTTTTTTGTCCTCTCTCTCTGGGAGAGAAATCAGTGCTTTGTAAATTCTGACACCAAAATCTCTCTGCAGCATTTCATTGAACAGTTCTGCAAACAATGATACCTGCACATAAAGAAGAATGAAAAGAGAACTGACAAAAACTTTAAAAATATATACTAAAAATGTGTACGTTTATGATTAAATAGCTATGAGGTGCTACTTTATCAGCTTTCACCATGTCAGAACTTTATGCAGTGTCATATTTCTTACTATCTGCTTTGAATATGGAAACCGTAACTTTATAAAATTGCTTTGTTCCTGTCCTGCCTTAGTTTAGGACCTAGACTAGCTTTATAAACTATAAACTCAGTTTCTGATGTGAAAACCTGGCCATTTCTTCTGGATACCATAAAGTGACTCTCCTAAACCACTGTCCAGCCAAAGAATAGGCAATTTTCTCCAGGTACTGCACAAAGAAAATAAGTTTTATTTTGCCACACTGTCATAAACTTTTACAATTTAAGAATACTCTAGTTACCACACAGAATTAAAAAGAGCCAAGAACGGCTAACTGTAAATAGAATAGTTAAATTACCTCAAAGGAATGTTCTTTATTATCTTCTAATCTATAGTCCAGAAGAACACTAAGAGACATAATGCTACAGTCAAACTTCCCACTCTTTGCTGCCCAGTTTGGATGTACAATGATTGCTGGCTCATCAGGCAAGATATATCGTCTCTCCCGCCGCTGGCGTTCCATTTCTTCTTGACGTTTTCTTTCCTCTTCCTAAAAAGAGGCAAAGGAACAACATAAAGCATATTCCAAAGCTGAAGTTTCATTCTCTGCATTAGTTTTTAGGACTCTGCTTTGAAGAAAGCAAAGGAAAGCCTAAGCTGCCGAATATAACACTGAAGACAGACAGAGGTCACAGACTAGAACTTCCAGAACATGTACTGTGCCCACTGCCAACACTCACCTAACACAGCCAGAAACTTGAGTGACAAAGCAGGACATGCCATGTTGTTTAGCTCCCAGAGCAATGAGCACCTTCTGTCTCAGATATCCAGCACAGCTTTAACAATCACCAAATGACAATTTACTCAGCTCTTTTGATTAAAGGAAATGCAATCTCTATAGATACAACTGATGCAAATCCAACAAAAGGTTAAAAAAAGGTAAACTACCAAGCAGCTTACTGATTGCCAAGACAGAAATATTGAAGTGTTATGAGTATGGAAAAGTAGTCACGGCAGCGCTTGAGCTTTTTAAAGGAGCAAGCACAATCAAAGCTCCCTCCCCTAATCTTAAAGAAAACTGTAGCAAGAAATCCCAGGATTGCTGAAGCCCATCCAAGCTGTGGGAGAAGGCAGCAGCACAGAATTAGCAAACCCATGGCCTTTGGTCCCTCCACAAGGTTTACACAGATACACAAAATTTCACCCCATCCCATACTGGTTAGCAGGCAATACACAAAAAGGCAGGTTGAAAAGCAACTAACACACAATACATTCACCAGACATTTATGCCCCTTGTCTGTGGTTGAGCTTTGGCCTAAATGCACAGATCTTGTTCATCCTCGTGAAGTAGCAAAACAGACTGGTACTGGAACTATCAACTGCAAAACTGAGAAACTGCAATACACAGGAGGCTTACCCAAAAGCAAAAATTAGAGCCTCATAATTAGGGAAAAGAAACCTAAGCAAACCATTAGCCATGTGAAGAATCTGGACTGTTTGAGACACCATAAATTTTTACAGACTGGAACCTCTCCTCCCATTTCCACTAATTCCTCAAGGCTTCTATGCCACTAAAAGCCAACACAACTAAGTACCTGCTTTTCACATAGGTCTAAGAAGTTAAAAACTTGTTAAATGTGTTCACCTATTCTCAAGCATAGGTTTTCTCTGGAGTTTGACACTTATTTTTCCTTACATTTAAGGTCTGGCATAAATTCAGACACCTTTAGTGCAGTTGCACCTTTCATCTGACATTGCTGATATACAGAAATTCAAACTTGACAAGATTTCATTCCAATTCAGCAGCTCAAGTTACAAAGAGTTCCCAGTACAGTCATCCAAGAACTACAAAATCCCAACAGAACTAGGCCTATTCCTGTACTTTTTATACTTACATTTATTTCTATGAATTTTATGTGTTTGTTTGTTATGTTAAGAAGATTTAAACAAAATATATCCAAAAGCTAACCTCTTTGTCATCTTCAGATTTCCTATCCTCCTCCTCTTCCTCTTCTTTCTCAGACTTCTCTAGCTCCTTTTGCTCTTCTTTTTGTTCCTCTACTTTCAGCTGCTTTGTCAGTCGAGCTATCAACTGAGATTTCAGTCCTTTAGAGCTAAGGGTTCGGCTTTCTAATTCTTTGCGAAGGTCATTTACCTGGTAAATAAAAGCTCTGTAAGCGTCATCAGCCAGCAACATTGCAAAACATTTGATTAGCAGAAAAGGTAAAGAGCTAAGCAAGAACAATAAGTCAACTGTATTTTTTAACTCTGCACTCAAAACCACTATTATTTATTGATACATAAAACATATTACAGTTGAAGTTGTGTTGTCCTTAAAGTATCCCTTTATCAGGAACTTTCCAGAGGTGCAGAGAAAGGATTATCCTATAGTTTATTACTATTATTCCTTTAGAAGAAACTTTTCATGTCTTCTGACATACGTTTCTGTATCATTATGGCCTTTTTAAGCTAACAAAGTACTTTAGACCCCACATTTTTTAGTGCAAGTGGATGTGACCAGGTTACTGCAGAAGTTTCACTTTTTCCAGTTAATGTATCCTATGTGATACCCTTCAATTGTACAAAGTTCAGAATAGTTTCAATTAGCTGTATTCACTTGTTAAAATCAGGAGTCACACTTGCATACAATACCTACAGAATCAGCAAGGAAGATAAAATACTGCTGAAGTTTTTTGCTCAGTGAAGGGAATCCAGAGCTCTATTTTGGGTGGTGCCTTAAAAAATGACAATGTACAAGGGATTCAAATTCTAAGAAAAGCATTAGCTACCTTCATTGTTTTCGGATCCAGTTTAGACCAGTGCGTAGGCGTAGAGATCTCTTTAGCTTCCCCATCATCCTTTTCCTCTTCATCCTGGCAAATAAAATTTAGAAATTATCATTCAGAAAGCTTGAAGGCATTTCAGTTAATTTTTTTAATTTCTGTTGCTGATCTGTGCAAGGTCACAACTGTTTCAGATAGTCTTCTCCTAAAGTTATTATTTAGACAAGTTCACATACACATTCTACCACTTTATAAATGATCACAGTGCCACTCAGCCAATACAAGCCAGATCTGTGGAACACAAAAGGGTGATAAGCGACACCACAAAGAATAGCTGGGTTACACAGACACTGCTGGTCTCCATTAACCACACAGTGTGTGATCTTCCCCCAGATTTTTAAGCCCCAAAATTACTCCTTGTTCAGTCACACCTTCCCTTATTCCAAGATGATGATCAGCCACATGGCCTGAAATTCAGATGTTTCAGACTAGTGTTTGTTCAATTTCAAATATCGCAATTACAACTGGCCAAAAGAGAGAATTTAGAGGTTTTAGAAAATGGCAAAATGTTTAGAGACAACTATTCATAAACTGCATCTCACTCAACAACTGGTCCCAGATTCCAGCAACTACGTCTACGATAAAAAATTTTCTGCGCATCATAAGCACAATTTAATTCCATTTGTAGTATCAGCATACACATTTAAAGTTAGTGAACTAGCTGAAATAAAAATAAAAACCAACATCCACTACACTGCTGAAAGCTGGTTTACCAGTCATTGTTACCAGTTATGTTCTTCCTATGTATGTATGTTGTGTAGAGTGTGGTGTGCATTTTGTGCCTGTGTTCCTGTGCCTGTGAGAAGCAGAAATAGAAAAAGGGATTAGCGTTCAGTGCCTGTTCTCCATCAGCCTCCTTGCGTTCACCCTGAAGCTTCTCGACCAGCTGCTGCTTGTATCCTCGGGAGAGGGTTTCCCACTCTGAGCGGGTGGGAAGGCAATGCCAAACATCCGGGAAAAATAAAACCACTGTCTCCACATGAGCTGGAACTGTACGCCCCTTGTGGGTCTCCTCAGGGCGATGGTAGCGAATCTCTGCAAAACGGTACCTGTTGCAAGGGAAGAAGCATGTTGGAAAAAAAATTCTACAATACATTTTAAAGAGCCTAGATCACTTGTAGCACATCAAGTAAAGAAACTTTGCTGCAAGACCTTGAAGTTTATCTAAAGAAAAAAATTATGGAAGCCATATTTTCTCTTTCAGCACATTTGTAAAAAGGTATCACGATTGAAAAGAAGGAAAACCAACAAAACTGTTTTTCTAGAACTTGTTGTTTAGCACACACAGGTTTAATGTGCAACTAAAGTTGTTGAAGCACGTGAAATTTAGCATTCGATAGACTTTCCTGGTATTAGTAAAACTGCAGTTAGTCTTAACACAGGACAAAAACTTATCAAGAGAAAATATGGTTATATAACGAACAGCTATTTATTTATAACAAAAGAACAATGAAATGAAGTTCTCTTGACGATCTTCTCCAGCTATGCACAAAATGAAAAATATTTTCAATGCACATTCATTAAAAATTACAACAAAACATGTTAAAATAAATCCAGAATTTAATTAGTTTTTAATGCAGTATTCCGCACAGTTGGCACCAATCAAGCTTATTACAGAACAGAACATCCTTTGAGTAGTTTACCTGCACTACCCAGAGCAGCCGACAAACAAAAGGAGGTTCTTCCAGCTTTTTTTCTTTTTTTTTTTTTTTTTTTTTTTTAAACTCCTGGTAACAGACAAATATTTCTACAGCGTACTTCACTTTGCAGTACGGTACTTACCATTGTGTGCACACACTTAAGTCAATCCCTGTAAGAGCCTTGCAACAACGAATAGCCGTCTTTATCAGCACGGAAGGGTCCTTTTCTGGATCAGGTCCATCCAGTGATGGGGACCAGTGTCCTCCAATAGCCATAGCTTCATCTTTGCCTTTCATACCCACTAAAAACTAGACAAAAAGAGTCTTCTGAATGTTCCCCTGATAGGGATAAAGTCATTTTCCCAAAGCACAAATATTTCATAGCACAGACACTGAAATCTGTAAGTAAACTGTCACATTATTTTGAAATCTGAAAATGAAAGTCAGTCAAGAAAGAGTTCAGTTACTTTTTTCCACAGATTATTTCAGAAATGGAATAGGTTTAAAACATCATCACTCAATTCTTGTTTGCAAGACTTTCAATTTTCTTTAGAGGTAAAGGCTTGTTCCTTTACAATTAAAAGCTTTCTAACAAATGACAAACAGATACTAATTTAAATGGTGTCTTAAATCTGATACACATTTAAAGATATACCTGCTTAAAAGGAATAAAGCAAAGCTACAAATCATAACACCTCAAGAGCATTATATCTATGAATTCAAGTACTCCCATTTGCTTTAAGATGATGGAGCTTAACTGGAAAACAAGTCTGTGTTGTCTTGAAACACCACAGCACTTCATTTTTTCAGTTTAACAAGACTTAAAACTTCACCTAATACAAATGAAGCAACAGTTAAGTAACCGCTGTATTCTCTTCCTAGCTGAGCCCTTAAAAAAAGTTTAAGTACTTGTAAAAAAAGGCTAATAAAGTTAATTATTATATAATCTATGTGTTTCTCCAATTATCAATTGTTTGAGTTTAACCAAATTCAGCAAAGCAGTAAATATGAAATCAGTGAAGACAAAGCTCCTACAAACCAGAAAAAGAGTTGACATTTAAGTTAGGTCTCTTCAGAGAAAAAAATGAAGCCATCATTTAGCTGCCTACAAGCTCCTCTCTTATCGACAAATATTTTGAAGCTCTATAAGCAACCTTTATTGCCAGAAGTGTCTGGCATTGAAGCATATTTACCTTTACAAGTCTAGCAGGATGCTGAAATCCATCACGAAGTTCTTGGGGATCTTCAGCCAGAGCACATGACTTGTGATAGAGATCTTCCATACTAGGACTAGCCATCAACATCACCTGTTGTGTAAGTCAGATCAGTCTTGTGAAGGTCTCCCACTATGACTAGTAAACAATGACCACAACTTGCAAACACATACATACCAGTACTTTTTCCCTCAATGTCATATAAAAAAAACGTTAAAATCAGAGCAAGTAAAGGTAAACTAAAACAGTAGAACTGTTAAAATGTCTGCCATGGACCTATTTCCCTCCATTCAATACAGATGCAATATGTGATCTTGTTACACAAAATAAGCTGGAAGCACATAAAAGCAACATGCTTCACACATTACCACTGTCTTCCAAATACCCTATGCCAAGCACGCTGAATACATTTCTGGTTTCAGTAACCAACTCCTTCCATTTTGTCACAATCACAAGAGAACTGACCACCACATTCATCTACACACTTGCAGCATCTCGTTAGCCCAGCCAAAACCAACAAGGTTGCTTCATACCCTAAGCAGGTTAATATTATGAAACCAAATTCTATTCCTCAGTTACTGTGAATACATTTGAAAGCTTAACCTTCTGAAATAGAGCTTTTGCTCTGCATCACTGTGACTCAAAAAACCCAGTATGTTTGATATTTGAGCCAAAGTTTTTATACACAGAAGGCAAGTGAAGTCTTGGAAAAATACAAGGGTTAAAGGCAGCTGTGTTTCTAAACCTATCTTTAATATAAAATACTTATAAAACAGATTGACCTAGAAATCTCAGACCAATTTTAATGAAAAGAGCTTTCAAAGGAACTGGCTTTAGGAAGATGTTTTGATACCGAGATCTTTTATATATCATTACAACCCTTGATGCAGCATTTTTTGACATCCAGATAATCCAAACATGCTCAATCTACTTTCAATAAAATAATATTGAGATGAATCTGAAAAAAGAAAGAAAATATCACTAAACAGAGGACCACAAACTGCACAGAAAGGACCCTTGATGGGTGGAAAACAAACAAAAAAAAAGGGCTCCATTAACTATTCATAATGAATTGCTCAAGAAATACATTCAGAGCTCCTGCAGGAGCTGGCTTCTTTCCTGTAATTAGATCAGTGCAACTGGGTGCAGAGAACGGAAGAGACCTCAGTAAAAACAAGATCTAGGACAGCTCTAGTAACAGAAAACCAAAATGAATTTCAGTCACGATTCTTCAAGCTCCATGTACCCGCTCTTTACTATAAAGTTTAAAAACCTGTATTTTGCTTAAACTGTCGTTAAGTATTTCCAGTTCAGTTATACTCACTGTTTCACCCTACTGGTAAAAAAAATTCTAATGAATAGTCATAATACTGGAAACCTGTACAAACCTTTGCACTGTACAGATGGTCAGCATCAGGTGGATCAAGGACAGCACCGTTTTTATCTATAGGATCTACTTCTCTATGCATTACGTAGAAATTACAGTAGTTTCCCAGCTGAAACGGTCTAGACATAGGAAAAGCATCCACCCATGTAAATTGAGCATCAAAGAAATCGCTTGGGATATACAAGTTCTGGTAACGCCTCCTCAGCTCCATCATATCACAGCTACGGCTGAAATAAACATTATTTGAAAAACACAGCAATTAAAAAAAGGACATAATTAAGAGGTATATTGATTGGAAATACAACTATTGTATATTTAATACTATATATATATTGCTCTTTAAATTTTATAGAAGAGCGTCATGAAGTTTAAAAACAACTAATAAACACTTCTGATTAAGGTGTCTGCATATTAGGGAATATTTATTAAACATGAATTAGAAAGGTATTTTGCAATAGCATTCAAAAATAACAAAGAACCCAGAAAAAGTTTATCGCACAAGGCTTTCAGACATATTTGATATTTCTTTAAAGCTAAGATCATCATTTCACACTCAGTAAACACACATATGTCGGCATGGCCTACAGCAATCCGAGCCCATAATTAACATAAAAGTCAGGCACTATAAACATACCAGTCCAGTGAAAACTTGGAAAACTGAACTGTGTAACGAGGGACAACACGTCGTGGTCTTCGAGGTGACCTCTCCCTCTCTCGTCTAGGTGATCTCTCTCTGGAGCGTTTTCTCTGGGGTGATCTTTCCCGGGATCTACGTCTCTCTCGTTCTCTTTCACGACTTAAAAAAACCACATACAAGATACAAATATTACTGCATGCTGGTAACACAAAATGGTTTCTAGCACAACAGCAGCAGGACCTGTCAGAGTTGACTCCCAAAAAAGAGAAAAGTTCCTCTCTGTTTCTTTCAGTACAGTGTCTCTTTACAAGAGAGACTGATTATGCAATTCCTTCATTTCAGATAGACAAGAACTCTCAACCAGTATCTAAAAGTAAAGGTACTTATGTGTACCACAGACTCACTCAGGAGCAAGAATCTCAGCTCTGAAGACAGGTCTTTGCAAAATGCTTAGATTACAGTCCAGCCTTCTATAACATACCTCCTGTCATCTTTTCTGTTTGGCATAGGGTCTCCTCCTCTGTCATTCCTCCCAGAAAATCTGGATGGTGGGTCTAATCTTCGAGCTGGTTGAGGCTGTGAAACCAGACGAACAGGGGGCTGCAACAAGCCACCTGAAATAAAAATTTACAAGATCAATAAATAATAGAGAACAACTACCCATACTTTATAAACATTGGTGCTTTATAGTAGTTTCACTTGTGTGCATTTTCTAAACTAACACTAGAGTTCAATTAATGTATTAATTAGCAACATCTACCTCAAGAAACTCAGAGACCTGTGCTTTTCTTCACTGATGAAAAGTGAGATTCTAGTAAGTGAATTCAGTTTAAAAGCCATCTTCTTAGGATGGAAGATAATATAATCTTAAGCACATAGAAGCTATCACAGTAAATAGCTAATCCTTTTCTTGGATAAGTAATTTGTTTAAGAAAGATATACTACCTACTTGAACTAAAGAAAACCTAAAACTTTAGTTTTGAGGCTACTCATAGGTAAGAACAATAAGCTTCCTGAAAAATTATTCTTAAAACAAGTTAATATACCACTGCATCAATCCCCCAGCACATACTTTTATTGTCTCAAGGCATTTAATCAACTGATTGGAAGGGCAGCAAACATTACTAAAGATCAATGAACAAATAGGACTAATTAGATAGTAATAATTATCCAAAGCAGAACTGTTTAGGTGATAGCTTAATATCTTCTCCCCTTGCTTTTCCTGTGGTAAGACAAGTCTTAACTTTATCTTATTATCAATCCTATCACTGATTCTTCAAAGTTCAAGTCACCCCATAAGAACCTTTGTTTTAGATTTCCTATATTCAGCAGTGTTTCCTCTCAAATGCCAACTTGGCTAACTGAAATTACTAACACACAAATATAGGAGTTTTAACAATGCAACTGTAAAACCTGATCCCGTTCAGCAATCCAGAAGATGCTGCAGAACTACACTGTCATTAATACTTTCGACTCCCTAACCTGATTCTGAAAGTCTCAGAATAAAATTTACACTGAATTTGCCTTCTGAGGATAAAATCCCAGCATGAACAAGGAGTCCATGGGGATTTCACTAAGCAAGTGATTCTTGAGCTACTGTAGACTATGTGCCTTGCATATAGTTGCAGGAAGGCACATATTCAAACTGAAAATTCTAAAAGGTCCTTTCCGTATTATTTCAACTGTTACTTCAGTCTTCTAACAAAAACACATGATCATCACACACCAAGCACCAGAAGGACCACAACAAACTCTGTGCACTCAAGGAGCACCTTTCTGCTGTGGCTGCTGCAGTAACGGCTGAGGCTGTGTCTGAAGCAAAGGCGTGATTGAAGCTGCTGATATTTGTGCCTGCAGCAAGGACTGTGGCTGCGGCTGTGCCTGAACGCTGAACGCAGACTGTTGTGCAATGGGCTGAAGAACTGCGGGAGGTGTCTTCAGTAACGGCTGAGCTTGCGTCTGGTTCTAACAGCAGAAGAGAAATTGAATTGTGAGTGAGCTTGAACTAGAAGCAGTCTGTACAAGTTAGACTGGGTAACCCCACATACCTGATTTGGCAGTGTCTGGATCCTTTGTGCATTCCATTTGAATGGCATATTAGGATTGTAAGTAGCTTCTACCAAAACTCTGTCACCCACCTGAGGTGTCTTCCCTTTAACAGCACTGCAAACATTACAGAAAACATATTTTGAGAGTTATCTAGCTAATTTTACATTCGCACGTTACACTTTAAGTTGGGAGAAAGTAGACAAAGTTCCTTAAAAAAAAAAAGCAGCTTATAGAAACAGCATCCATCCTCAAATTCAGTGTAAGTACTATCTGCTTCAGTTTGGAGTATGCACAGGAATTTAATTCCTGCCTTTGGCCCAAAAGCAGAATTCCCTAAACAGTACTGAGTTGAGATAGGCAGATAGTAAGTTATATGCATCTAATCACCCACAAATTCTGCAATTACATATTATAAAGGAACTTAATACCTTCTGAGTCTCCCAGCTTTAGGTTTTGCTCAAAATCTCACATCGAAGAACTCAGATCTAGCATCTACTAACTTACCTGACCACCTTACTTTCACTGTTGACAGAAAAAACATACTAAGAGCAGGCATTATCAGTGCAGTCACAGAATTAGAACACAGTAATCTCAGCTTTTTATTTAACGAAGGTATAAAAGAGTACATCTGCAGGCAAGTATTTACATCTTACCTAAGCTGAAAGAAGACATCTTCATCCACAAAACCAAATGTATCATGCAGTTTAGTAACTACCCCAGTGAAGACTCGCTGCTTTTGTGGCTGGGTTTGCTGTTGACTTGACCGAGGTGCTGGGTAAGACACAGTTATCTGGGCCGCCGGCTGAGGAGTAGACAGGCTAAGACTGGTAGGTAATGCAACAGCTGGCTGTAAGCAAAATAAAGCCAATTATAAATGTTACAACCAGCTGACATATCTAAAAGGAACAGTTCCTTTACTCCTATAGACAGGAGTTTAAGATGTCTCTGAAGCAATATTCTGGACAGAGGTTTTCAGAGGGTGGAAGTGTTTTGTTAGTTTGGGGGTTTTTGGAGGGTGTTTTTTTTTAATTTTTGTTTTGGCTTTTTTTGGTGGTTTTGTTTGTTTGTTTGCTTTATTTTTTTAAGATTACATTTTTTTTTCTACTTTGAATGAAGACTGGCTTTGTTTATCCTTTTCTTTTTAAAAAAAGCAAGCTTCCACAAAATACAGAGACTGTTATTGTTTACAGATGACCCGTACAGTGGGCCTGAAAAAGAATTAAGTTCCTAAATTTGCTAAGAATACACACTTAAGATTATTCTCCATTTATACCCCAACTCTAGTGTTCGAAGTCAGTAAAGGTTAAGGCTAATACGAACCCTTCCCTAACTCAAAAATTCACATGCTTGCCTTCTTACAAAACCACAACACAGTAAGAAGGAGAAATTAAGGAACCTATTTTTACCTATTCTTTTTAAAGCATGTTTGCAAGGTTAAGTGAAAACAGAACTCAAGTAACTTACAGTGTGTTAAATGGCTGCATGTTTTAAGCCTGTCAAGCTCATCAACAATCTTTTTAAACCTCTTTATACACATACTGCTATACTGTTAACACAGGAAGTTAAATTCCTTTTCAAAAGAGAGATTTTACTAGTTTGTTACTAATTGCAGAAGAACTGAAGACTTGAAGTTCAAACAACAACAAATTATTATGTAACCAACACATATATTCCCTTCTAGATTAAGAAGTGGTTGCTATTAATTTTTGACACCAAAGCTATACATGTTTTAACATCTGGATAAAATAAACCTGTACTGATAAAATGTCCATTCATATTAGTTCATTTTACAGATTAAACTACCCAAGATGTCACAAATTTGCAGTCTTGCATTATTTGTGTTTGGGGATGAAGACCAAACAATAAAACCAAACTAACCTGAGTTAAAAGGGTCTGCTGAGGTTGCTGCAACTTAAAATAAATAAAGTTATAAATTAATTTTATATGCTTAAGGAAATTGTACAGTTTTACCTCCTCTTTACAAGTAAGAGTGTTTGCTTAATCTGAGTCAGTTAATAGTCTTTGGGGGGGTTGGTACTGTCAGCAGTTTTCATATGCATAAAACTGTGCTCATGTGGTTAATTTTAAGATTGTATAATCCAAATTTATTCAGTAAGAGAAATGCTGGGGTTTTTTGTAACTTAAAGTTAAAAGTTCTGGCAGCTTGAGAACCTTAGGCCTGTAATTTCCATGTTCTTTTATTCTTTTACAAGATACTCTTAAGTTCAAAAACCATTAAAAAAAAAAAAAGTAAAAGGGAACTGTTTTTCAGACAGCATCTTTCCAGCAGTTAAAATACACAGCCCTGTTCAGAGCAAAGTTTAGCAGGAATCGTGTACACATGGACTACCAGGTATTTTTAAATTTCCTTTTTGTATGAACGTAGGCAGGCTTCCATTTTGGATACATCTCTCCAAGTTCCTGAACTTCAAGCTTTCTCTCACTACAGAAAAAGATTACTTAAGTTTCTTTAACAACTTCCCATACAAGGATGATTTTGGAGACAAATCCTACAAGACACACAATCAACATTTTTTAAGTTATTTGGGATGTACAGAGTAAGAATCAGACAAACCTGTTGCTGTACACTATAGAGAGTCTGCTGAGGTTGTGAATATTGCTGAAACAGATAAAAGCAAAATATCTCAAACAGGAAGTATTATCTCAATAACACCAAATACAAGTTATCTGCTAAGCAAGTTTTAGATAGAAATTATTCATATTTAACAATTCTAATACAAAACATAACTAATAGTATCAATGTACTACTTTCATAAAAAATATTCCTGGCCTTTAGAGTGGACTCTGATGTACTCTTTCTAGGTAAAATTAGCAATTTTTCTTAAGCCTAATGCTTACATGGTATCTAGGGCATAGTATGAAATCATGCAAAATGCTATTAAGGATACATATATTGATGAAAGATACCTGGAACTTGAGATTCTTAGTTTAGGTGCAGCAAAACTCCTTTTCCCAAAAGGTTTTCCACAGCTAAAAGCCAGCAGCTCCATAGCCAAAATTCCCACCATCACAAATTAATACAAGTATTGATAGCTGTAAACCCAAACCCCCACTGTTTTCTGAACAGGTTTACACTGCAGTGTTCACCATTTCCCATTCTGCTTTCCTCCTGCATACTTTAGCTTTACACAGCCACTGTTTTAAACTGTTAAAAGTCCATAGAGACAACAGCAAATGTTCCCTTTTCTTTACCTGCTGTAATGCAGCTGCTGCAGCTGCAGCTTGCTGCTGTAAAGCAGCTGTCTGAGTGAGCTGATAGTTGGTTGGTGTTTGTGTAGTCAGGCCCGCTGCTGCCAATGCTGTCTGCTGGGTGTATATTGTAGGAGAGGCTCCAAGCAGTGATGGCTGCTGTACACCGAGAGCAGCTAAAAAGAGAATGCGCACAATAAGCACCAAGAGCAGTTTTAAGCAGCTGAGGTTTCTGACAGTTATACTACACCCAGTATGTGATACTCCCAAGTAAGCTCATGAAGTAGATTAATCCAATTCCAAAAAGATAAAAGATCACACCTCACTAGCTTATCTTCTAAATTCGTTTAGAAATAGCACACCACAGCAGAGGCACAGAGACCACTTAATTTTCTTCTCTAAGTAGCTGTCACCCCCATCTGTGCCCACCCCCAACACACACACACACCATATTCTTTCTTGAGCGTATTTCAGGTTTTGGACAAGCCAGATGAAGACTGTTAGCCTGTTCTGTAAGTTAATTAATACATTTCATTCCATCTGAGGGCAAGAGAAATCTTCACTGTCATAGCAGCTATGACACAAGAGGCTTATAAAACATGTCCCCTAAAAACACAAGGCTTCACTTGACTCAGTACTGTCTTTGTCCCTGAGTGAGCTGTATTTTGTAGATGTGGGGGCTGGTAGAGAAGGAACAGCCTTATAATAACAGGGAGTTTAATCGGTCGCCATGTATAAAGGGACCAAGTCCAGTTCTCTCCAGCTCTCACTAAGAAGGCTGCCCAGACTCAAACTGCCCGTAAGGAAAGATTAGTTTATTTTACTGTTGTATCAGCTTTTAATGAGGAGCAGCTATCCACATGCTACGCTTCTTATGCGCGTGATACTTCCGAACAAGGTCTGCTTAAGCCTTACAGACAGAACTTTAGGGACAAAGAGCTTTGCACAATGCAAATCCGAGTGAAGAACTGCAAATATATCTGGAAACCCACTCCCGCTCTTTGGCAGGAGTTTTCACTTCATCTAGCTATCGGTCTAGTCCACATGTTTAAATAAAACCAAAGAGAAACTCAGCAGGGAAACATACTGCCAGCAAAAGCAGGTCAGCGAGCCACCTTCAGAACTGAAGAACATTCAAGTTGAACAGGGTTCCTTTCTCTTCCAAAGCCCTTAAAGAGCCACGAGGAAATGAAGAACAGATTTACAGTATTCTTCCCGCAGCGTTTGTGCTCCACACCATTCTTACTGATCCAAAATGAAGCTTTCATTTTGATGAAATGATACAGTAAGACCACTTGTAGTTGGTGATCACCACCGTAGAAAACACAAAAATGCTGTAACCAACTCAACAGGTTCTGAATAAGGTAACCCTCTCTACCATGCTGTTCTTTCTAGCAGAGTACAATCCACAGAAAACAACTTGATAGCATTGATCAACTTACCATTTTAGAATGAAACATGGAAGAGATTTATAATCAACAGTGAAAATAATCTCCATCATTACGATCTGTATCAAATATGGTCATGTAAGCATTTCAGGAAGTAGCACCATTTTAAATCAGGCATTCTACAGTACAGCAAAATTACAGTATTTTCAGTATTACATTCTTTTTCTCCCTGGAAAATTCCAACACTGGGGTTTCTTTCAAAGCCAAGCAAGCCAAATCTGAGGTTTCTCACAAGCAAACTCATCTGGAACCTCATCAATGCCTCACATAACACACCTTAGACATTGAAATCTAACAAAAATACTTTCCTGCTGCATCCTGGGGCAAGTTTCACTTTTCTTGGCTTCATTACTTTGCTGGCTCAAATCAAGACAACTAACCAATGAATTAATCTTTTTCCTCTTCTTTCCATATGCCAAGTAGAAATTTCTATTAGTGCAGAAATCCACTTTGTGCCGTTACCTTTGACTGTTTGACTACACAAGCTACTGTCATTCAGCTTATGCTCCATTCTGATGTTTTTCCAACATAGGGGATGACCTGAAAAGTGTCATCAAGCAAGTTTCACAGGTTCTCTCCTACTTTCTATACGAAGGATACCCCAAAAAATATTAACATGATTGCTCCCCAAAACAGATCTTGGGGTTACTCTGCTGTTCAGCTTCCACTATGACAACTTCTCTGCCAGGATGACCCATAATTATCTCAAGTAATTCTCAGCTCACTCTAAGACTCTTAACCCATTTTGTCCATCATGGGGGGGGGTGGGGGGAGGATAGAAAAAAAAAGTTTTGCCACCTCTACTGTCAATTTCTGAGTATTTAATATTGACTAGGTATCATGTCATCTACAACACTGCAGATCAACTTACTAACAAAAGGCAAAGACAAAAGACTGCCAAGATCCCCTCACAGGATAACACCTGTAGTAACAAGTTTTTCAAAGCTGTATCATGTTCCTACTGATTTGCTCCTAAGTACTCCTGGAGTTTAATTTGACTACCTTTCATCTACATGCTCAACTCAGTCAAACAGGCTCTGATTAAATAGGCAACTGTGTTTGCATTACTACTTGGTTTTTTTGGTTTTGTTTTTATGGGGGGGCGGAATAATAATAAAAATACCCACACACAGGAAAACAAGAGCCAGAGAATGAATCACAAACCGAGTGTGGAATTGACATCTGACTGCCATATTATTGGCAACCAGCATCTGCAGTGACAAACAATAGCTTCTCCGGATTTGTAAGTATCTCAGTAAGTAGAGTGATGGAGAGGCTGTCCTTCAAATGCTGTCTAAACAACTCACACCAAATATTGCATGGCACAACCACCTGAAAGGGTTTGGACAGGAACTGGAGTCCAAGGCTGCAGGTCAAGCAAGCATCTTTCTAGGCAACAGAAATTTCTGTTGTAGCAAACAGAAAGACAGTATTTAGTAGTCCCTCTTGCCACTTGTAAACTCCAGAAACCCTTTAAGATTAAGGAAACATCTTCCAAGTATGTGCCTACATCTATCTCCTTGGTACGCGATGCAGATTTATTGGATTACAGTAAAGGAGTACCCTATGAAGGCCTCCGGACACTTTTCAAAGGTAGTTACAGGACTAAGAATGGATAACAAGTTGGTGTGTGCATCCAGCGCCCTTGCTCCCATCCACCTCTTCTCCACGGTCCCCTTCCGGCCCCAGATCAGGGAGGTCTAAGATGGCTGCCAGCTCCTCCCCTTCAGCAGCATTTATGCAGCTCTCCCTCTGAAACATGGCAGAACTGGCCTTCGGTCTTCCACTGCTATTTCTGACGCACGTGCTGTCACGTCAGCCAACGTATCTAGAGTACTCCAGCCCAGATGCCGTCATCCTTTCATTGCCCCAAGGTATCACCCAGTCACTCATGAGAGGCAGAAGCAAAGTTTGTCTCTCCCAGGTTCCCACTGCGACCCTCTCCAGCTGTTAAGCAATGAGTAGTGCCGTTTGGACAAGGGAAGCACACGCTACTCAGGGAAATGGCGCAAAACTGCTTTTAGGCAGCTGGTCAGGTACGGCACCAGTTTAGGTAGAGTGGGACTACATGGGCACAGAGGAAAGGCACGCCGGGACCCAGTATTGCGAAACACGCTGTGAAGGGAGTGGCTGTTCCCCAAGGATGTGTGCTCAGATTGGACCAGTGCCCGAAGTGAAAACTGGAGCTGGAGGATCATTTTAGGAAATAAAACTGAGTCAGGACAAAGACTTGCTCTTTCTGCCTCCAGACATGCACCTCCTCCAACGTATGGTAGACAATCCCAACTTTTGCTAAGCTCCAAGACAAAAGAGGTATGTCACTCATCTTCACCTCAAACTACAGTAAGATGCAAAGGACAATTACAAAAATCATACAGCTCGTTTTTTCAGTGAGGTTACTGCCCGTGCTCACATTTTGACACCCTGAATCCTCAAAGTATCACAGCTTTCTTGAACCCTTTCCACATCAGACAATGAAACTGCAAAACTTCAGAAACACTCTGTATTCAAGAAGTAAAAAAAGTAGCTCAGATCTGGAAATGGCAGGACCAAGACTCACCAGGCAGCAAGCTTCACATTCTTGCCTCACCTCTAAACCTTTTATGCTACAAAACGATGTGAAACATGAAAAATCTAGACACTTAAGCTTTGAAATACAGTAGCCTGCAATTAATTAAGGCTTTCAGCTAAATCAAATGAAACCCTCTATCATTATCAGGGTGATACCTTTGGTTAGAGGGATCCCTGAGGTCTAACTTGGCATTAAAA
Source organism: Halcyon smyrnensis (assembly GCA_027560215.1). Lineage (NCBI taxonomy): Eukaryota > Metazoa > Chordata > Aves > Coraciiformes > Alcedinidae > Halcyon > Halcyon smyrnensis. The sequence continues at coordinate 53,558 of JANHFZ010010342.1, forward strand.
AAAACAAATAACCAAACACAACAAAAAAGTGACACATAATAATAAAAAAAAATACCCCTTCCCCATCCAAGCACCAACTTCACCATGTCAGGTATGTCCACTATATTAGTAAAGGTAAAACACTTTGTAAATGTTGATTTAAGCTGCCCAGGAAATGAAACTCGGGCAGCACTTGAAGTCTGTAATGCCTTATTAGTGCTGATATTATTTAATCTAGAGCAGTGCTACTTGATGAAAGGTAAAATTTGATTTACACATCTTTAGATATGAATAACTTAATATCTTGTTTACTGAGTGAGAGAATCAATAAAAGTTCACCTGGGACTTGATTTATCATCCCTTACCAAAAAAAAAAAAAGCCAAAACCCAACAGCTAGTATTAAGAAATGATCTTTGATGTCTCTATTGTGTGAAAAACTCCCCAACTTAAACCATTTCAATAGAATTTAAGTAAGTTCGTTAATGTGATGCCACTCTGAACTGCATATCCAACTCCAAACCTACTAGATGTCAGGGTTCAAACATTAAGTGATATGTCAACTGACCTGGCTGAGATACTGCAGTGGCTGTAAACTGAGTAGCCCAAGGGGGATTCTTCTGTCCTCCAAACTGAGCCATGGCGAAAGGCAAAATCTCCTGGGTGTCTATCTTCTATAACTGCAATCTAGTGGGGGGAAAAAAAAAAGTGCATTACAATCTTTGAAACATATACCATCAGCCTATTTTAATTCTGGGGAAAAAAAAAAAAAAAAAGAAAAGTGGCAAAATATTATCTTTACACCCCTAAAGTTGCAAGACATTCTCTTTTCCTAAGGCACGATCTCCACCCTCCCTGCCTTAACAATGGGACTAACGCTATTTCAACGCAAGAAATTATTTAAGTTCCCAATGAAGACTACGGGGAAGGCGACTCTGCAGAAAGAATGACTTCAATTTTTTTAAATTATGTTGTTAATCTGTCCTGGAGGGCCGGGGCCAGGCCGCCGAGGAACAAGGTGCGCTGCCGGGCACCGTTCAGTTTCCCTCTCCCCGAACAAGGGCAAGCGAACCACGAGAACACGGCAGGGCCGCTCACCCCCTCCGCCGCTTGCCTCTTTCCCCCGCACCCGCCGGGGGACCGCCCGCCCCTGCCCCGCATTTTTAACACCGACGTTAGGCCCCCTCGGAACCGCTACAGCTCTTTTTTGGTGGGGTTTTTTTTGGGGTTTTTTTTTCGCGCGCGCAGCCTCGAGCGCCCGCCATGAACGGGCCCCGCCGCCGAGGAGCGGAAAACACAGCACGGGGGAAAGCAAAGCGGGAGGGGGCAGGCGCTGGCCCTTCCTCCCGGGCAAGCAGGCAGGCAGGCGGGCGGGCATGCAGGTAGGCCGGCCGGGCGGGAAGCAGGAGACTCCCCACCCCCCGCCGCGGCCAGGCCGCCGCCACCCGCCCCTCCTCCCGCCGCCTCCGGCCAACAATGCGGCCCCGCGCCCGCCGCGCTCCCCTCCACCCCAGACGCCACAGGGCCTACTCGAGGGAGGCCGCTAGGACCTCGGCGCTCATCCCGAGCCCCTTCTGTCGCTACCGGCCGCGGTACCTGAGCGGCGCCTCGCCGAAGCCATCGCCAGCCCCTCCGAGCCTCCCGCACCCAACGCGCCCCCGCTGCGCAGGCGCGCGCACCCACCCCCGCCGACAGCAGGGGGCGGTGGCGCACGCTGTTTACGTCACACCCGCGACCGGCACGGCGCCGGCGGAACACAGCGCGCAGGCGCGGGGCGGGGCCTTGCCGGCGGTTGGGCGCGCGCCGTTCGGCAAGGGGAGGAGCCCCGGCGCCATCTTGGCCGAGGCGGGCGGCGGCAGGGCGGTGTGGGAGGGCAGCCATCTTGCAGTCGGGCCTAGCTGCTGGGGCAGCGTTGCTTCGTCTGATCCTCTCGCTGGCGGCTGGCTGGGCAGTAGTCAGGCACTTCTCATGCCACCTCACGGGTTGCGTGCTGCTGTAGGGAATAGGGGCAACGGCTGCAGCCCCGAGAGGTGATTTTAAGCCTGCAGGATGGTGTGTGTGTGTATGTGTGTATGTATGTATGTATGTGGGTCTGGGAACAGGATCATCTGAGGTGAAGGGAGAGCAGACTCATCAGAGACACTCAACAAAACAGTTAAGATACTTTGAAGAAGAAATTGCATCCAGGGATCATTACAGTAAGTCACTAGTTCATGGGCAACAGTAGTTTCCCTCTTTTGAGGATGTTATAAAGGGCCTTGCATCCCTTAAATAGTTTTTTACACACGTTTGCTTTGAGGTGAAATATGCACACAGAGTATTACTTAATATTTGAGAGTAAAGTCAACAATGCACACTTTGAAAATGAAAACGAGACTGTGAAAGGTTTTATTTTTTTGATTAAAGTTAGTGATGGAATAAAATCTTGAGAGGCAGCAACATTCGACACTCATGGCTGGGTTGTGTGGTAGGGGGCCAGCTAGAGGAAGAAGCAGGAGACCACCAGGTGAAGGTACATTTCTATCTCTGTTTGGTACTCAATAGTACAAAGATCTGCCTTAGCCCTTTAAAGTACATGGCAAATTACATGAGGATTTAGATGTTGTACATGGATAAGAACAGTTCCTCATTTTTAAGTCTACACATGTTGGACCTTAGTCTTGTCTCTTCCTGCTGTAACTCCCTCCAACTCATTCAGCTGACTGAAGCAGAATCTGTACTCTTTAACCTGGAAATAAGATTAGAGGCTAAAAAGGTAACAGGGCTCTCCCTCACACTTGAAATTAAAGGGACAGTGGCAGAATTGGACTAAAGGAGAAAATAATTGCCAGCTACTGTCAGAATTCTATGAAGTAGCTCAATTCTTCAGTCTTTTGTCCCAGGGCCTTGTAGTTTAACTTCAGCTGCCAGCTAAACCCCACACAGCCACTTGCTCACTCCCCTCTCTGTCAGGGTTGGGGAGAGAATTGGAAAGGTGAGAAGATTTGTGGGTTGAGATAAAGACAATTTAACAGGTAAAGCAAAAGCTGTGCACACAAGCAAAGCAAACAGAGGGATTAATTCAGCATTTCCCATTGTCAGGCAGGTGTTCATCCGTCTCCAGGACAGAGGAACTCCCAGATGTGTAACGGTTACTTGGAAAAACAAATGCCATCACTCCAAATGTTCCCCCTTCCCCCACCTTTGTAGGCTGAATATGATGTCATATGGTAACACTCACATGAGTGATGCTCTCAGAGAAAGCCTTAGAAGCTCATAGGAAACCACAAGCTTGATTTTCTGAACCTCAAGTAGAACATTACTTTGTGTGATTTCTCCTTTCCACATACCATTAGCTGGCAAATTTTGCCACTGCCATTTATAGCATGCTAATGATTCCTTTTGATTTTTTTAGGTCTCTGTCCTCTTTTCAAGATAACCATACTGTTGTGATGAAGAACAGCTGTAATGGAAATGGCAGTGAGAAGGTGTGAGCACTTCCAGGCCTGTTTCTTAAAATGACTCCAGGTGCCCTAAGTGTCTTTTAAGTACATTGGGCAATTTAATCCAAAATTGATGAAGGGGCACAAGTCTGAAAGATACAACATTTCTACAAGTTCCCTTAAAATAATTGGGCAAGTTGAGAAAAAGTTGCAAATTCAAAGGCAAAAAACATAAATCGTATACTGCTCCCAGCCTTCTTAGTAGTTACTCGCTCTTTACTAACCACACTTACTCTGGAATGGAAACACATATATCCCCTTTAAGTAGAGGCTCACCTGGTACTTGCTGAAATACTTTAAAAAAAAAAAAATTAAAACTTTGGTTTAACGCTGTCTGGTTTGGGTTTTAAGGATCCATGACTCAGAAGCAACACCTCTTTGTATACTGCTTAAGGCAATCATAGAAATAAATATACTTTCAAGTACCACCACGGCACTCAGCGTTCCTGATTCAGCATCACAGGAGCAGCAGCTACTACAACAAGAAGTGTAAACACTGAAGTAGCAGGTGGAAGCATGCTGGTCTCGGTACTGGGTGTAGGTAGAGTGCAGATTGAGAAGTGGGTATCACTGGGCTCCAAGGAGCGTACTGAGTGTTCAAAAAGGTAGTGTTTTGCTTTGAGGTAGAGGAGTTTCTCCTTCATCTCGACAGAGTAGAAATTCTACTGTTTCTGCACATGGTATACATTTTAGATCAGTGCTGGTGTTGGTATGTATCAACATTCCCCGCTTTGCATTTGTTTGGTGCAGTATCTTGCCTTCAGATGAGGAAGAAAAAAAAAATCCTGTAAGTAATTTCAGAGATACAAACACATTTGCCCTTAGTAAAGCTAATTACTCCAAACTTAGATCCCTGAGATGTCAAAGAAGCAGAAAAATAATCACATTTGTCATTTAACAAATCTTAAACTGTCTTCAGAGTGCCCCTAAAGTGTCTCCTGATGGTGACTGGATCATAAACATAACTGCAAAACAAAAGTGCGTGCTGCAGGGGGTTTGCAATCTGAAAGGAATGACAGGGTGTCAGCCACTAAGAAACCTGTCACAGCCCTTAGAAGTGCCTTTGTGTTCTACCTTGCAGAAGTGGGTGTCCTGTTTTTGAAATAAAGAAGAAGCTGTTACAATGCTTGTCCTTTTGACGATGAGAACATCTCTGAGGTTGGTTGGAAGGAAACAATGAGAACTCGATGCTTCAGAGGCATGGTCCTCTGTCACCTATGCTAGCACAGATGACTTCACTGTAACTCTTCAATAAATCCTTACACATTCTTGACACTAGAGAGAGAGCTTGACACCATAATAAACACATTCTGGCTGAACACTTGGTACATATTGTTCTTTATACAAAAATTGAGCACTTAGCAAACACTTGCCACTGTGCAGCAGCAACAGAAGCACTGTGCTATCTCCTGCAGCAGGTAGAACAAAACTAGTTTGAGACAGATGCATGAAAGAAAAATGTAGAGGAAAATGTGGAAGAGGCTTATTTTTGGTTGGAGAAAACCAGAAACAAATTTAACAGTATTCACACCGTGTATTTAGAGGAGGTATGGTGGACAAATTATAATCTTCCAATAAACATAGTTTTGACAAACTGTACAATTGAGGAGACACAGAAATTAGTGTTTCGTGCCAAACATGAAGCTAATGGACAGAAAACTAATAGTGATCAGTAACTGCTGATATTGTATCTGGGCAGCTAAATGTAAAACCTTTGCCAGTTACAGTGAGGTAGTTATTTCACTCATGTTTGATGATGTAACTTTGATAATGAAAGACGATCATGGTTTGGGTTTTTTTCATATTCTTGTTGGAAGTATGTTCCTATGCATCCAGCTCAATTCCTGAATTAACTTGCAGATCTATACATGTTATAACTGGAGCCTACTCTTTGTTTATGGGATCATTTATGTGTTCTCATCAGAAGCTCACTAAAGATCACTCAGCGATTCAAACACATTTTTACCTTTCTATATATCCAGGAATACCTGATGGCAACAACAGTTCAGATAATGGCTTTTTTGACAATGAAGTTGTAGGGGTCAAGTGCAGCACATAACCTTCAGAGTAAATTATCATGGTTTTCTTCTTGCACAAACAAATTCTGTTGTAATCTTTAAGATTATAGTCGTATGTACCAAAGCTTTGCACTTTCCCAAACCCATGACACAGTGTTTATTAGATGCTGCTGTGTGAAGTGTTTGGCAAAAGTGTTTCTGAACTGGCCACACCCCTCAAAAACATAGGAGTGACATCACCGAGTTCAATCAACCTGATCAGGTTTATTAGATTGCAAATAACATTTATTTATTTGCTTTTCAGAGCCACAGGGTGAGGAAGGCAAGGCTTTTATGGTCTACTATATTGGGAGAAAATTAAATGGGTTGAAAACAGTCTTCTGACAGTTTGAATTAGTATAAATGCCCTAGCATGAATAAAGCACATTTTAATTATTTTGAAGCTAATACACCCCAGGATCACAGGGAAAATTCTTGATCTTCATACAAGAAAGATATTTTTTACAGTGAGAACTGGAAAAACCTCCCCAGGGATGTGTTGGAGTCCCCATCACTGGAGGTTTTCCAGATTCAACTGGGCAGGGTGCTAGATAATCTCTAGATATCTAGAGTCTCTTTTCCACAAAAGGCTGAACTAGATGGTCTTTTGAGGTCCCTTCCAACCTGGGGTGTTCTGTAATCTGTGAACATCCTGTACAACATATAAGAAATACAGTTCCTGCCTGAGGGAACTGACAGTGATTCAGTAAAATTCCTTAAGATCATGCTTTCAGGGAACCTTCAGAGAATAAATTCTTGTCTCTTGGTGAAAGTTGTTAACATTTATTTATGTTGTAAAAGTAGGTGGAGATCCTGGGCTGATAAATGCTCTGTTGCTAGATTTTCTATGTAAGGACTCTAAAATCTATAAATAACTTTCTCAGTAAATCAGAGCATTTACTGTCCTGGGTTAGAAAATTGCAGTCTCACAGTACAGAGACAGGGCAGTACACCCGTGCCTCCCCTGAATCCTGAGTTCATGTCACATCCCTAGCCTGTCATACAAGCGCATCCAGTCTCACAAACATGGAACTGCTTCCTTGTATTTGAGTGTAGGACGCACACCTTTGACAGAAGTCATCTGCCCCTGTGTCCCAGAGGGCTGAATCCCGGAGTGTTTTACAGAGCATAGCACAGCTCTCAGCACCACTGTTACACGCAGAGGTTTGACCCAGCAAAATTTTTAGTGATTGGTCTTGCTACAGCTCATTTTACTGCCTCTGATTTTCATGCCACTCACATCTCTCACTCAGTAATAAAAGGCTTCTGCATTTTGCTGTAGTTTGTACAGATTAAACAGAGAATTTAATCCCACTGTGATCTCAGTAAGTGGCACAATGTTTATTTACACTGAATGTAGAAGGTAAATTGAATGAATGTCTTTCCCAGGCACGGGAAAACCCCTCCTTATTAAGCCTGGTAGGCGTTCATAGCCATGATTTAGTGTTAGCTGAGTAGCTGGCACTACTCCTAGTGCTGACAGATGGCAGTGCTGGGCACTGAGGCATACTTTCCCTGAGCAACCCCAGTGCACTCCATCAGAAGTACCATGAATTAACTCTCAGATAAGCTTTAAAGTTCATTAGAGGTTTACAAAATGATTTAAGCAGTAGAACAAACTTCTCAGGTGCACTGTGTATGATACAGTTCATACAAATAGTGTCCCGCCCAATATATTTCACAAAAGGTTTGTAATTGTGACTGTGATGGATAAGGGCCCTATGACAAGGGATATATAATAAAGCTGGATTAGTGCTGCCAGAGAACTGAAGCAGCTTCCATCCTAATGTAGTCATGTCCAAAGCTGATTTATGAACAACAACAACAAAACTATTCAGAGAAACAGTAGAATTTTTAGAAAATTATTTGAAATTGGGCAGAAAATACATAGAAAACTTAGTCTGTCAACAGGACAGTGCTGCTGGCAGTGACAGCTGGAGAGGAGAGGGCTCTTCAGGCAGAAGCAACGAAGGCCTTTTCTTACAGATGGCTTTAGTGCAGTGCAGAAGAGATGCACATTAAACATAGCTTTGCTGTTACCTAAACTAATTTCTTGGCTGCAGTTGCAGTATAAAGCCTCTCTGGTTATATTAAAAAAACCCACCAAAATAAACCACCAAAAACCTCCCAAACAAACAAAAAACCCGACCCAAAACCACAAAAGCTGAAGTGATACATAAAAATCTTCATCTACAAATTTTGAAACACAGACTAAATTCAAGAAAGAGACTTATTTCTGTGAGCGTGAACAGATTGTCAGTGGTGCCAGGATGAAATGTAACCTAAATACCATCTTGGTGCCCTGTTAATGAGGCAACTCACCAGTAGTGAAGTGACTACTCAAAACATTTCTATTTCAGTTCTCAACTTAGAACCCTGCCCTGCATAGAGGCCTGCGGGGTCGAGGTTGTTTACAGCTATTCTTCTGCCAATCCCATGGAAGCTTGGCTTTCGTTCAGTTGAACTGATGCTTGGGCACAGTAATTTTATATAAACAACTAGCAGCTTCTCCTAACCAGTTATAACCCACAGTTTTTCTCCTGAATATTCCCATCTGACACTTCAATGTTAAAAAATAAATACATTCTTATGATTGAAAATCTGTATTAGAAGGAAACCCTTTTGAAAATTGTTTTGGATGATCATGGTTAATGTGACATTTCAGAGAAACATTCCTTACAAAAGGAGGAAATCTCATGTTGAAAAAAGTAACTGCATCTTTTATGTGCAAAGTAATTTCTGAACTAAAATCAGACTGATTTGGTTTCAAATTTCTTGACTTTTGGTTTTACTTAACCATTTAACATTTGACTTTAATCAGAAGTACTCAGCTAAGTCTTATAGTTCTTTGGGGAGTACAGGATAGCTCTTACCTAATGTTAGTTGAAGGAGAAAATATTGTTCTGAATGTTAGTTTAACGTGAAGCTTCCCATCTAGGGAGAGCTATAATGTTTGGCTTATTCCTCACTGTTTGTGGAAGATAAAGAGGTATAACTGACATTGACCAGGGAGTACAGGAATAGCTGCCCTGCATAAGGGCACAGGTTTTAAGGATGCCTTCCTTCTTAACCAAGCTGACTTGTTCTTGAGTTCTTCAGGGAAGTCCTCAGTACCTTTAGGCAAGCCCTGTTTTTCTAGGTGTATCGGATTTGATTGTGTATACAAGAAAGGATTTCTCATCTGTCTCCTTAGAGCTACATATTGAAAGCTTCATGAAAGACAGAGTTAATGCACTTCTATAGATGGACCATATAGAAGAGATACCGAAGAAAAATCCTGATCCTCTATATAATCTTAGCTCTGTTGCTTGAAAAGCAGGAGACTGAGAGCTGATAACCTGTTTCCCTTCCACTGCCTGCATTTGTAGCCTCTTCCCATAGCAGAGCATAGGCCTCTTTAACCTGGTGCGCAGGCATCATTTCCAAGGCAGCACAGCTGACTGTGGGTATTCAGAGCTGTAACTTGCTGTGGATCACACAGGGTGTTATTTTCAGGAAGAGCAAGGAACATTTTGAGAACTTGTGTGTGCAATAACAGCCCCAAGTGATGCCTCTTTCAGTGTGAGAGGGCGATGGAGAAAAACTAAAATACTGATATTTGCTCAGATGCAATAGAAATTACATGTAAGAGGAGTACTTGCCACTGCTCTTTGAGGTGATCCAGAGCCTCTAGCACTTGAAGGGCTTGCTGGTGAGCACTCAGCAGCAAAGCACTCTTTATTTTCAACTGCATAGCTGGTCAGATCTCACAAGAGCTAAAGCCTAAGGAGGGTGGGTAAGCAGTGGCACACCTGAGCCACTTACAGCTTCTTGCCCTCGTAGAACAAGGTAATTTACAACAGCCCAAGAAATCTCACCCTTCCAGTTTGTCACAGCTGTAACCCAGATGAATCCTTCCAAGGCCTTCTGTTGTTGTGGAAGTTTGTTAGTGTTTGCTTGATGAAGCACAGGATTAATACTTAATTTCCCTGAAGGTATTCCTCAAGTGAAGGGAGTCAAAGTCACCACCATGCAAGTACAAAAGTCTACATGTAAAATAAAGTGGTCACAAGAAACTGAACTGACAACCTGTTCAGCCACAGGAGAAAAAAGTTTTACTGTTCTCAGCATAAAAATAAGTCTATCATGATTCCTCCAGCAGCAATTGTGAACTACTTCAGGATCTGACAGCGGAGAAGTGTTACCCAGTCATATTATGAGTGAATGGAGGTGTACACGTCGCAGAGCAGAGATTTTAAGTAATATTTGGCCTTGTGTAAAAAGACATTGCCATTTTCAAGCATTCGATTGCTAAGAATTTTGTGTAAGCGGTGTGCGTCATGAAAGCGAAAGAATATCCAGAAGCAGACTGGATGGGGAATTAGAGCCCCATTTAGGAACTGTGCTCCAGCCAATGGTTATTGAAATAGCTAGGTTTAAATTTCCACATTTTAAATATTTTTCCAGTGTGTCTTAGATTAAAAACACAGATGGGTATGATGGTAATGATTTTATTTTAGACTATCTAGATCATTTCTTGAACCATAACGCTACTAATTGAAGCACCATCTTGCTTGTGTTTAAATTATGTTTGAGTATGATGCTCGTTCCGATGCAGAGAATTCTTAGAAAGTCCAACATTTTGATGAATACCCTTTTTGAAGATGTAAACTGATATTATATAATAATATTTAAAAAAACATAATCAGCATTAGCATTATTAAACAGCAGTCAAACCCTGCCATTATATGATCTGTGTCATATATTAGAGTACTGCAGAGAAATGTAACTGTAGCACTGGCAAAAAAGTTTATCTTGCAGTTTAAACTATTGCTAACAATGCTGTTTTAATAGGTATCGAAATTTAAGGCTATAACAGGTTAAGAATTTAAAAGCAACCAACTGTACTACATCAGTATTCTATTACCTATATAATTTGCATAAGAAATCCAAGATAGGAGAAAGTGCTGAAGCCACCTCCAGACGTTGAGTTCTTCAAGATAACTCATCTTTGGCAACCTTTCAGAGCAGGAAGGTTTGGTTTGGTTCCCACGAGCTATGACGTGTTTTTAAATCTCCATATGTAATATGCTCCATAATGTATGAAGAAATGTAGCTGACTGGGAACATGCTCAGCACTGGGAACGCTGGGGGAGGCAGTATGCAGCTGGCTGGCAGTACCTGAAAGGCAGCTGGAAAATGTTTTTCATCAGTGTCTCTCCTTTAGTAATGATGTTCTTGGGTCTGCTCCCAGGTCTTTAAGTGCTATTCAATCCCCAGGTTTAAGACACCTGCACTAAAGGCTACAGACTCTAATACCAAACCATGGCACGCATAGCTCTGTTGTAAGGTTTGAAGAAGGTCTGGGGCAAGCTGGGAGATGTTGCTATAAAACCCCAGCAACGATTATCCTCTAACAGAGCAGCAAATTACACAGGAGAGTACAGGCCTTCCTGTCGGATCATGGCAAGCAGCTCCCAGGAGCTAGATACACCAGATCACTTCATGTAGATTCGTTTCTAAGGAATTACTGAAGCCTGAGCGTAGCAGCACTTTTTGCCCTCTATGAGATTCCAGTTATCTGGTTTATTACTGTAACAGCAGCTTTTGCTACTGCACTTAGTGGAGAAAGAAAAGAAGCAAATACAAATATTCAGAGTTGAATTCCTCCTTTTCTTCAGGTCTCAACAACAGGAGCTCAGTCTAGCAATGTTATTCTGCACTAAGATATCACATAGTGAAGTGGAACAATGCTGAGGGCTGTTGTGTCTTGAGAAAAAGACAAATATACCCTCTGATTTGAAGCAAATAAAACATGGACTGTTTCCATTGGATGGGAATTAAAAGCCACAGTAAATGATTCCTGTTACCTCCCTCCACCGGACAGGGCTGGTAGAAAAAAAGATACACTGTGCAGATGCATTCACAAACTGGTTTGTCCTTATTAATCAGAATTTTATGGCTGCTTCTCTCACTGTGCAGCTCTTCCTAGGACAGGTCAGTCCTGCATGAAGCACAGGCAGACTGGTGACAGGGATCCAGTTTATACCCATCCCATTCCAGTGCAGAAATGCTGCTGACTTTAGGTGAACCCGTTGTACTCCTACAGGGGTGAGTTCATTCATAAATATATTTCTACATGTAACAAGGGTTATATATGACAGGAGCAAAATTTCTGTAGGGAAAATGGTTCATAAAATGAAAAGACTTATATTAGCAATTATTTTCTTACTCCTCTCTTAATAAGATGTTTTACTGACTTTTGTTTTACTTACTGTAGGGTAAATTACATAAACATACAGATCTAAAGATTAGTATTTTTCTTAGAGCAGCTCCTTGTTACTGTCAGAACATACTTGACGAGGTTCTCAGTGCCTTCAGATATGCTGCAAGAATGGACTATTTCTGGCTTTAGAAACAGTATTGTTAAAATTCCTTGTCTAAAATTACAAGCTGTGTAATGGTTTTGAAGGGTCACCTGTGTAGCACTGCGTTACCTTTGGGATTACTTTCCTGTTTCAGGCTCTCCTTGCCTGAATTTTTAGTCTTTACATACTTCAGCATGACTTTTTTTTGGTCTGTATTGGGAAAACAACTCTTTTATTTCTCAAAGCATTTTACAAGATTAAATGCATGGAAAAAATGCAGGAAAGAAAAATTAGACGACTAAGTGCAAAATAGAAGTATAAAATTTATTTAAAACCACCCACAAAGTTCTGTGTAATCAGGAATGATACAATTTGTAATAGTCTTTTTAAAAACTCATGACAAGATTTAAAATATATTTTCAATTACAGTATTCATTTAGCCTTATTCAGTTAGGACAATTAAAAAAAAAAAAAGGAAAGTTTACGTTCTAAACAGATGAGACACACAAGAAAAATAGAACAGAACAGACAATTTCCACAACAACAATTTTTACATGTATGTTTCAATACTAGTATCAACATTTCAATGCATCTTGCTACATAAACATGAAATCATGTACAACAACTGCTTGCACCAAAAACATAGCTTAATTAGATCTTTCAAGTAACATGCAGTCACAACTCACAAGTCTTCAAGTACTGCTGGTAAGGGTTCCCTTGTCTGCAAAGATTTTAAGGTTCAATTTCTCAGCGTAACTCTGCACAGCTCCACCAGTCTCATGAAGCTATGCTCAGTTATACTAGGAAAGAATCAGGCCCCAAATGGGTTTTTTTTTTGAGAAAAGTAGTAATTTTTATACTTTCTCCTGTAAATACTGTGACATAATGAAGTGCTTTTTCTTTCTGATTTTTTTCTCCCTGTACATCATCTTTTGTTTAAACAAAGTTAATTTTATGTTCCAGATCTAAATACAGCAGGTTGGTTACTGGAAATAATCCAAAGCCCCAAATTCCAAGGTGAAAAATAAATATCAAATGCATCCCAAAGAAAGAAAGAAAAAGAAAGGGAGAAAGGAAGAAAGAGAAGGGAAGGAAGGAAAAAAGAAAAGGCTGCCTTGTTGGTTTTTTTTTTCTTTCACTTTGGCATACTGTTAATCTTTTAATTTTGCAAAGCAGGAAAGAATTTCCTTAGCCATAGCATTTCAGTACAGTGTGTCCTTACATATTCCCGTTCTTTCTTACGACAGCAAGTCTGAATGGAATTTATGACCTAGGATGACAGCGTCACATTATGAAGAGATGTCTCTTCCAAACTGAACAAATAACCACAGAATAACTAATTGTTAAAGACTGAAATGTCTGGATATGTGTATTGATTAGAACTGTCCTTCTTTTAGGGGTCTTGGGATAGTACATTGGTTTTTTTCTTGCCTACAGTTGTTTTTTCATTTTGAGGACGGGAGATTCACAAAGTCCAGACGCTGCCTTTTGAGTTACATGGAGTAGACTGGCCTTCACAAAGTTAGTAAAAAATCTGTTCTTATTAGGCTCCACACTATCACTGCAGTGTAGAAACGTAGGGATCAAAGTGTATTTCCTTTTCCTCGAACTTTGTTTGAAAGAGACGTTTGCAGTGGGGTTGTGTTTGGCAAGTGTAGTGTAGCGGGGCTTGACGCTACATAAAGCTGCCACTGGCAGCAAGGGAAGGAAGCTCTGCAGGACTCAGGCACTCAGGGCAGTGCCAGCGCTTTCATGGCGAGTATCACCACAGGCAGGGCAGGCAGAAAATGTTGGATTTTAGCTTTGTGTCTCAAAACTCACCGCAGTGTGACAACACCACACAATACTGTACACCCCACTGGGTCTTCAGTCAGTAGGGAACAGAGTTCAGTCCATTGTCACAGCCCCACTTTATATAATCAAGTAAAAGGGATCGAGTTATGATAAAGGGAAGCAAGTATTTTAAGAAAAACTACCCAAGCTTCAAAACAGTATTATTAACAATTCTGTGAGATTTCTGGCCAGGCCATTACCTAGAGGTACAAATGTTCTACCACGTTCTCTTTGTAGACAATGTTGGGAAAAGGAGAGCCAACATAAGTGAGTAGTTAAAAGCTGGTAAAAAAAAGCAAACAAAAAAACGCAGTTTGTCTTCAATCTGTATTTCTAAACGAAGAACAATCTGCACTGTGACTGGCCAGTATGCGCACAGGAGGGATATCACGGAATTGATTTCAGATGATTGTACGAATCAGTCATTTGCTAACGGTTTAGATTTACACCACTGAGCTTTTATACCGTCATCAGTGTAATGGGGTACTCGGAAGGATGTAAGCTAATTCACATCCATCTAAGGCCCCTGTTATCGTTTTAACGGGATGCAAACAACAGCAGTGTAAATGAGAATCAGGGCCTTCGTTCTTACTGTAAGACAACTCCCAAACCCTAGACCCTTCTCCATTACAGTATTCTAATGAAAATACAGATATACATGTAAAATACTGATCAGCTCACACAACTTTTGACAACAGTATTAAAATGTTCTGTGGCAACCGCTGCGATACTGAACATCAAACTAGCAGTTCCTTTGCCTCACTGCAACAGCACTTCCCTGGAATATAGTTCATCTGCTGTAACTAGTAACTCTCTGTAGATTAGCTGCCAAATCTGCCCTCCTTCTTACGTGCGTAGCTTTTTGAGGTCTACATCTCCTGACTGTGAGGAAAACTGGTAAGGTGTGCAAAGCGTTGGAAACAGCACCATTATTCACACCAAAGAGAGCAAGTCACCTTCACGCAGTTTAGCACCACAGTTCTGCATTCACTGTAAATATGCTGTTAGAAGATTCTAGCTTTTTAATGTAAGTATGTGTGGAAAAATGACATATCTAATGGTCCAGTATAAGAACAGAGAAAAAGAGAACTGTTGGGGAAGAATTAAGGATACGGCACTGAGAACAATCTACCTTTTAAAACTGAAGTTACAAGTATGGGGTTTAAACTCTACAAACAATGTTGGGATGATGCACTGGGGAACTGGACTGAAAAAAGAATCCTAAATTCTTGATGTCTTGGAAAGAGGAGAACAGTGATGATGACATCCCTACATCCTTTTATTAAAGGCAGTAACTACCTAATTATTTTCTGCTTAAGCTCAATCAATTCTGCTTGTTTCTACAGAAGAACAACATTTTTTTTCCAAGCAGTCCTACGTTAGTTGAGGCATTTAACTTATGCAAACCTTGGGTTTGTCACAAGGACTAGGACTGATCTAACCAGAAGATGTAAAGAAACATTTTTGGTCTTGTAATTGTGCAGGGCCTGCAGCATCTGTCTTATGCCAAGATTTGAGCAGAGCTGGTAGAACAACACCAAAGAAAAGAGGGCATTCCACAGAGATGCTAGCAACAGAAGCAAAAATCTTCTACTCCAAGAAGGGATGACTTTCCTTCCTCAGGGGGTGAGCAGTTTTCTAATCTTGCCAAGTCTCTTAGTTTGGCTACACAGAGATATAGAAACAGACTGTAACAATTATGTCAAGAAATCTGAAAATTAAATGAAAAATGATCTTTTGATTTTAAAGCAAGAAAATGCTGACTGTGACAGATCCTGAATTGTTCCTCTTTCTTGTAATGAAAAAAACCCAACACACAAACTCAACTGCAATATTCTAGGTTCCCACTACGAGAACATGAAGTAAAAAAAAAAAAAAAGCCCTATAACCATCATGTACAGCATGAAAGATGACTGAAAGAAATAGATTTTGGAAGAGTCACGAGGAGAGTAAATTGTTATGCTACTCCTGAGATGCAGACCGGCTGATTTACATAAAAGGCAGTGACAGCATGTGCGGGGGGGTTCACGAGCAGGCTGATGGCGATACTGCTCATGCCCAGTACAGAACCATATCTGCAGAGGAACAGGAAGAACTCCTGGAGTAGTGATAAGCATTCAAAGCATTCAGCAGCAGGTTATAACGTGATCTAGTGCCAGCTGTGAAAATAGCTGACCACAGCAGAGAACCCACAAAGAGACCATGGCATGCTAAAGGTGGCTGCAGCATTCAATGTCATCTGTACAGAGTAGGAAGCAATACCTACTAATCAAGAGTAGGCAAATGAAGTGTTCTTCAGGGAGACAACACAGCCTTTTGTAGAACTAAGCCACTGTAATACAGTCAAGTATGTAAATGACAGTAATAAAAGATTTTTTTCACTCTTCTAAAATAACCAAAATACTGTGATAGGGAAGTAATACAGTAAACATGAAATACATTTTCAACCACTCCTTAGAAGTGATCCATAGGTATACTGGTGCCTGATTAGATCCTACTGTTACAAATCCTTGGTCTTTAGAAAAACCTCAATTACAAAACGTTTTTTTATGTAGTGATAATTTTGCATCAAAATACTACAGAAGCCCGTAAACAACTTGTGAAAGTTGTCTGACCAAACACCAGGTGAGAAGACACTGAAGTCACCTTCTGTACTGTTCCATGAAGTAGCCGCAGCCTCAGGCCTTTTGACTCTGGCCTCTCTGTTTAAGATTAAAGGAGAATATAAATATGTCACAGTCTAAATAAAAAAGCTTCGGAATTTAACAGTTAGATGTAGCAAACCCAGCACCTGTGTAAAGAAGGACCCTCGCAACTACAACGTGTACAGAGCAGCCTGTATACCCTCACAGCTCTGCCTGCAACTTCCGGCATACAGTCAGCTTTCCACGTGCTCTACTGTGACCACGGGAAGGAGCGGCAGTGGCGATGACGGCCGTGCTCACGGCCTTCTTAGTCTACACACAGTAAAGAAAGGGTTTTCAACTCTCCATCTTTTGGTTTGTTTTTTTCCCTCTCTTCTTAAACTAGTATACACATGCAGAGAACAAAGGAGAGATTACTGTTCCCAGAGGAACTGTGGAAAGAGGTGAATTTATACATAAATCCAGAGCTGTGTGACACAATGACACATCCTTACTGGTCAGAAAGAAGGCTGTAACGCGGACATCGCAGTGCAGCACTGTGGTGTCACAATAATCCATGGCAACTCTCTCTGCAGTCTAATTTTACAGAAAGATATTCCCTCTACACTTACTCCTGAAAGTCAGATCAACACCTGATAAAATGAAGAAGAAAGCCAGACTTTCCAAGTGCGATTGGACTGTTCCTCATCTCTAAGTGTGTTACTTAAGATCTGATCACAGTCAGCATCACGGGTCACAGCTGGGCAGATTTCACACAAGAAATAAACCACAATTTTTGGAAGATTGTCACAAAGACCCTAATCTGAATTTTAGCAACCACAATAAACCTGGAAGAGTTTGTTCAACAGTGCCTGAATGGAACTGAAATCACTTCTGGTGCTACAGACACTATCACCCTCTGTGTTTAACCAGAAGCACATTTACTTCAAATCTCTCTCCACCTGTCCTTGCAAAACCTATGAACTGCAGGGCTGTGAGGGCCTGACTCCGCACAGGGCTGGGCCAACCCTTACCCACGTGCATCCGGTTAAATACGAGAATTGCACGAGAGCTTGTTGATGAGCACACTGCAGTCTGTGGGGCTGCAGCAACGTGAACGGGACCCAAATTTAACCCACCGAAGTTAGCGTAATACTGCAGTGACATTAAAAACCTCTTAAAAAAACCAAACAAAAAATTGTAGGCTCCAAATAACCCTAATTACGAGAAAAACTGTCATTTACCCACACTTAACAAAATGTTGCTTTAGATATATTACAGTTCTTTGATGTTCTAAGTATAGAGAAGTGCTATAATGGGGAAGAGAAGGACTTTTAACAGCAGTTATTCTTAAGTAGAAGTTAGCTTAGAAAATCTGAAAAAATAAATCTGAATATAACTGTTACAGCTAGAAAGTCACAAGTACTTGTAAATTCGTAAAAAGATTTTTGTATCTTGTGACCAAAATATTTGTAGAAATGTTTTCTATTTTCTGTAATACAACAGCGTGTTACAAATCAGGAAGTGCAGAGAAACTGCACAAGTAGAATTCACCATTGATTTGGGCACGACCACAGTAACCCCAGCGGGGACTCAGGGAGTCAAACTACTCCTTCCCTCCACAGCGAGGGTGGTGTGGTGGTACCAGACCCAGTGGAGAAGGGGATGAGAGACATTTCTTCTGGGAAGTCAGAGGTGTCCCAAGTTGGATCATGACTATTTTTGCCAGCGTACTATGAAAAAGGGTCAGAACACAACCACACCCCACCACCAGCCCACACCAGAACCCATTTTGTGGTTGGAAACCAAGTAAAAGACGCAGGTCTGACTCAGCCCACCCCATCTGAGATCCAGCTCTTGACCTGGCCATCCTGGAGGGACTTTGTTCAGGAGTAAGAGCAAATTACGAGTGGTTGTGTGGGCTGCAAGGGAAAGCAACAGACCCACAGATATGCAAATTTTAAGAGACAAATACTGTTATATAACAATAACCTTACTCAAAACAAGATAACTTGCGTACAAGCCTGATAAATACTCGGAAATGTTACAATAAATAGCACACAGTTGTATAAACAGTAAACAGTTGCATTTTCTGTGCTGCAGTACAGCAGCAGCAAATACTAACTTCTCAAATCACAACCTGCCACACGTTGCAGCGGGAAGTGGCCGCCTCGCCTGCCTGGTAGGTACGTGCTGAAAAAGTAGCTGTGTGATAGGACAGTCAAGGAAAAGAGCACCGCAAATGATATTTTATCGTACAGATGGTATCTTTTTCTCATGTAAATAATCTTACTAAAGTAGTTAAGTGTGAGTTTTAGCACCTATGAGTTAATAGCATTAACTATTACGTTAAGATATACTTTTCTCTGTTAAAATTGCCATTTCTCAAAAGGTAGACCTGGACTGACTTGCGCAGTGACTTGCTGGGGGCTATGTTTGGAGGTATCCTTTCAGATCCACCTTTCAGTTTCTCACTCTGAGGGAAGCTCCTGGTTTTTCAATGGCACATTTTCATCTTTATGTTTCCAATTATGCACAAGTTAAAAGTAAGAATTTATAGGGGAAGATTCACATAAAAATGATCCACTGCGATGATCTGAACGTTTTGGAAGGTTAAGAGATGGCTCTGTAATTTACTAAATTTGGGTAGAAAAATTGTTATTCACGTGGGAGCACCAAATGCTAAATGTGTTTTGGTTTTGTTTTTTCCCTCAATTTGCTTTTATACAAACTAGAGCTATTGGCACTGTCAGTGAAACAAAAGAATTTAATCGTTCCTGTAAAGGATCGATTGTGGTGTGGGACAGGGGTTTTCAGATAGTAAATACAAGAATGGAACAGCTAGAGAACATACAGTACTAATTACTGTAGGGACAGCTGGAATTCTTACTAATCTTCGGTTCACCAAAAATATACAAGTTTTAAAATGGAGATCTAAGGCACACAAAATACCATAATGATTTGATGTATACTGTATATTACATAGTCAAGAAGCATAAAACTGCTGGTACAAAACGATGATAATATTGTTTTTGTGTTATTACTATTTACAATCCCTTCATATCCTCTATTTAACTAATACTACACTTTGAACTAAAATTTGCAGCATACCCGGTTTTTACAAATTTACTTAAAATAGGTAAGATACAAAGAATGGGTTCAATTTGGCCATCCTCTGCCATCAGCTTTTTTATTAATTTTGACAGAAATCTGTAGAATTGAACCCAAGGTCGTTACATAGTGATTGCTACTTCAGACCTTGCTCCTGCAAACACTACACGTGTACGTATTTATACAGGAGAACAGTCGCAGTGACCTACAGTCACGTTTAAGTATTTGTAGCACCAAGGTCCTAACTGGCACTATGTGTTAAAAATACAATTCATGTACTTTTCGTACCAAAACTGTAAATAGAGCGCTTACAGTCCAGCTTTTCAAGGATAAAGCACCTTGTCTAGGTTTTAAATAAAGCAGATCTAGATAGTTCCTATTCCTCTGTTACAGCACCACTACATGATAATATTATCAAGTATATTATTAGTATATTTTCGCACTGGAAATCTCTGACCTCGTTACACCTACAGGTTACTCAGCCGGGAAGGACTCCAAGGCAGAATTATGGTACAGCTTCATCTCTGGGGCCTGATCCTGCAGCTCTGAGTCACGAAAGGAGTCCTGTCCCGAGCAGTCCGTCCTGCTGGCTCTGACCGGGCAGGTACGGCTACGCAGAGCTGTCCTCATGGAAGAAGTTGCAGGATGAGGTCGGTCCTTAGCTAACATTGTCATTTGGTAATTTGTTTAAATAAATAAGTTTTAAAAAGAAATACACAGGAGAGGAGAATCAGAAAGAAGAGTGGGATGCTACAGTATTTAAAAGCAATGGAGTGTCTGTTTTTCCTCTGGTTTAGCAGATACTCATTTCATGATATGTCACTTTTTCAACAGAAACGGAGAACATAAATTTCATCTGTTTGGAAGGAAGAATACAACCCTTTCTACATGATGTATAAATCGCTTTGAAAATTTACAAAACATTTTTGTAAAAAACTGAACTTAGAAAGCTGGTGAATATTACAGGTTATTCTTAATGAAAAATTTGCTTTAAATATTAGAAATGTCATACTTTTCCAACACTTCCTTTGTATTTTCCCCAAATTAATTATGGTGGGTTTTTTCCCAGAATACAATAAGGCAACTCTAGGGGGTATTTTTTTAATCCCAAAACAATCCTACCCCTGAGGCATTAGGAACATTTGGTTGTCATGTTAACTTATAATGCTCCAAACGAATGAGACTTATGCACTTATTGCTCAAAGAAATCATAACAAACGCTGCCTTTAAAAATCCAAATAATATTCCTAACTCCCAATAGCAACACATGTATTGACACATCTCCTATTTCATTGTTTGTACACTCTCTTGAAAACAATAAAATGTTTCTGCATTTTATAACCGTTGTTTATATGCAACACAAAACCTTTGATGAAAAAGGGCATGTCTAAAAACAATTACATATGCTATTAGCATACATACTGCAGCTGTAACAATATGGAACTCTACACAGCAAGAATAAAATGATTTCCTCTGTAGAGTATGCACAAACCTTAGACAATATGATCCTTATACTATACTATTTCAAGTTAATTTTAAAAATAGAAAGTGCTTTTAAAATATATATTTACAGCTTAAAAACAACTTCCAGCCATCATTACCAATAACTTCATTGCATACATAATGACAACTCTAGAGGAAAAAAAAAAAAAGAAAAATCATTGGTTTTCTAAAAGATTTATCTGTAATTTGGACTACATAGCAATGGTTGGAAGTTGTTAAAGCAATGGCACCATGAAGTAATAATTCAGCTTATTCATTTTTAACTGTTTGATGTGGTTAAGCACCAAGAGCTGTGTAGAGCTATTACTGTATAACTTGATTTAACACCATAAAATGTGAACCTGTTAAAATCCCTATAAATGATTTCTGTAGTAAACAGACTTGATTTAAAGCACCAAAATATAAATTCCTAAAGGTAATAAACTGAATGATTCAATCAAGGTTAAGAACCTAAACAAAATCTTTTTTAGAATGTATTAAAACTATACAACTTTTTTTTTTTTGCTTAAAATGTGCTTGAGCACCACCAAATGTTAAAGTCACAGTTTAAGAAGAAATCCCCCCCCTTTTTTTTACCTCAGCCTTAAAATGGTTGAGATGAGCAAATAGTAAACGACACAAGACTTGTTCTTGAACAGCACCTTAAAGAAACACTGTGTAACACTGCACCAAGAGGAGGCATTTGATACCCAAACCTATGCCCAATGGTTGTAAGGCCCTGCGACTCGTGTAAGGGCATAAGAAGATACTGTTATGACGTTATCCTTAGTTACTGTTAATGCTCTGCGTGATGGAATTTGGTTGAACTCATTGTCTTCATAAAAAATATCTCTGTTTTCACTTGTTTGCTTTGTTTTCCTGCTGCTAGAGTTTAGGTCAGTATTTTCCGTTCCTAATCTTTCTGCTTCTTTTTCTTTTTCTTTTGCCCTCTCGGCCATCTTTGCTTCCCACATGGCTAAACCATGTTTTGGCTCATTTAAATTTTTGTGTTGGTAGAAAACTAAAGAAATTCTCGTAGGATGATTGCGGTTGGGTTTTTTAATAGGCGTGGTAGCATGGAGTTCCCGTCTTGCACATTCAATTAAGATAGAACCATGAGAAGGTGCCACAGCAACTCCACCAATGTCATCATCCAAAAAATTATGCTCGCTGTCTGACCACAGTTCCTCAGCTTTTTCTTCAGAATCAGTCGGTTGTCCCAGTGCACTGTTTTGCTTTCCATCAGCACAGTCAAAATCACACATCTCTTCTCGATGGGAGCTGCCCTTTTCCACTGGGGATCCATGGGAACAGTCGGCTTCGTTTTTGACTGCGTCCTTTGCGGGAGAGCTTAGCGGTACTGACAGATCACAAGAGCTGATCGTCTGTGAAGAGGGAGAATTGTCTAACTGAAGCTGACAATTCTGCTTGTCTGGCTGATGTTCAAGTACAGTGGGCAGGGGGTCTTTATGGGCTGGGGGGCCTGGCGCAGTGACCTCTGGAAGAATCGGTGGCACACCATTCACCTTATCATTCAGCAAAATTCCAGTATAATCTTTGACCGACACATCAAAGTTCTTACAATTAACGTAAGGTGTCACGTGAGGTTGCTTACTACCGCATTCAAAATACCCGTAGGGAACTGAAAAATCTTGTTGAATATTGGTCACTGCTGTTATGCCAGGCTTATGTGCTAAAGATGAATAAGGATGTAAACTATCCACCTTGAAAGGGGAGGAAGCTGTACACTGTTTTAATAAGGAGCAATTTTTAGTAGTGTTTGAAGTATGTTTCATGGCATAGAGGTGATCGGAAGTCTCCGTTTTTATTCCAGGTTTTAAAGCATCTGTTTTGTTCCCTAAAAGAAATACGCATGAAAGTGTAAGTACTTTTCCTCACTTAGTTAATAAAATATACCTTTTATAATATTTTCATTCTTTTTAATATGGAAGATATACATGATGACTACAGAACATCCAAAATGGTTATTTTCAGCTTTTTAGGAATATCTCCGTGACCATAAGTACAAACATAATAACCTTGCTGAATTCACCTTCCCCAGACTGTCGGTATATAAACCAGAAAGGTATTTCACAGAGGGATGAATAAAATCAACAGATGAAACGAAATAACCACTGAGCACCCATTCACACAGCCCAGTTCTACGTGAGTGCTGCCCAGCAGCTGACTGCTGCCCTTCAGCACTGCTTGGGCTGGCAAGAAGCACTACGGAATTGTGATAATTGTGGTAATTGATGAAATTTAGTCTTTCTGAAATTAAGCCTGGGAAACAATCAAAATTCTTGGCTGTCTTAGCCCCACACTATGTTCAAAGGAAAAAACATGTTTATAGATCTTGTCAATTGCAGCAAAAAGTTACTAAATTACACTGATCCGTGCATTAGCAAGTGACAATTCAGAAATTTTCTTCAAATTAAAAAAAAGGCATCTGTCAACATACTCCAGGTAAATCCATTCTTAGGAAGCTGCATCATGTGATTTGTCTGTTTTCCACCTAATTGCCACACATTAATTATTTCAGGTCTTTGTGGAGACATGCTTCTTCGATTTCTGTCAGCTCCCTAATCAATACCCAATCCTGGTCCCCTGCATTTCTGCACTTTTGTGGAACAGCCTCCTCAAATGACTCATTCTCGTCATGGGTAAGTTAAATCCAGAGTCTGCAGGAGTGATGGGAAAGAATTCCATCCACTCTGATGGGCTTTGCATCATGCCCTGAAATTGCTTTACATGTGTTTTCCTGGCAAAGTGGCACCCCACAGAGAGCTTGTACACAGTCCCATAAAAGACTGTCTCTGTCAGTGGTCCGGAAATACACGGAATGTTTAATTGCTTTACCAAACACAGAAGAACAATTCTTCCTTCTATTCTGTCTAATAATTAAATCTAATAATTTATAAATGGTGATGGACTACAAAAAATTATTTTAATAAGAATGCAAAAAAGGCAAAGTGGGATAAATTATGGACACAACAGTTAGCAGGCAAATACTCAAGTTGTGCAGGTGCATAAGAAAAACACATCGGCACTTTACAAACCTTTTCCATGAAATCAAACTCAAAGCATTTAGTTTAACTAAGAACACCCCCTCAGATCAAGCCCTTCCTCCAAAAAGTTTGAAACACAGCATCTGAGAATTGCACTTTCCATCCTCTCTGGAGAGGGACCTACGTACTCTGAGTTTTAACAAGCTTTTAAACTTTTAACAAGCCCCAGCAGCCTCAAAATGTCTGGAGCTCCAGCAAATTCTCCATCTCATGTCAGAAGCTCCTTCCTCTGCAGGGCAAAGCAGTAGAGAGTAAAAGAAATTAATTAATTGTATTGGTAGAGGGAAATCAGTAATGGTTCGGATAAGGTTGCATTGCTCTGCAGGAATACCTCCTGTGCACCTCCAACGGGAACTTCTGCCTGAAGTGGCCACAACTCTGCTGTGGCCAGCTGAGAAACTGTCTCAAAGTTGGAGGTTCATCTCCTGTTCTATCCAATACAGGCCAAGAAGAATAGCTAGTATTTATGGAGACAAAAATAACCTTTCTGTTGGTAAAGTTTACTTGTCCAAAATAACGTGGTTAAATGACAGTACTTTACAAAGAAGGATGTGAAGACTCTATAGTTAGTATTTCAAAATAATTTACAATTTCAAAGGCTCTCAGCATTAGCACAAATGTAAAATTACCAGCGGTGCTGCTTGCTCTTGGCAAAATGAGCACAACAAGAGCACCCTATTTAATACACAGCGTTTCTACAACGGACTTGGCACAGTCAACGTTCAAACCACGTCTTCACATATGCTCACTCTACCAAGGTGACTTAATCTGTCTTCAGCACTCAGAAGGTCCTCCTCACCACCATCTTTGCTGCCAGGTAAAGACAGTAAAGAGGACAAGAGTCCTCTCTGATTCCTTTTAACCTCCAGTTCTCCCCATGGTGAGGACACGCAGGGTAAAGGAGTCTCTCCTGCTTTCCAGATGGGGGTTACTGCAGTGGCTCTGGAACAGGTCTCTTTCAGAAGAACTTATTACATCTCTGTTGGCAACGTGGCATAGCCAGCTCCCTCACGATCCTCCCAGGCTGCTCCAAAGAGCAAAGGCTCACACAGCCAAAGACATGACTGACAGTAATGTACCACAGTTCTCTCTTCTCATCTAATTGCACATTCTCTGTGTTCTTTGATATTTAAAAAGCCACGTTAATGTTGTAAAATCCTTGCCCTCATTAGTAAATTGAGTATTATATTGGAGGCAAAAGGAAGTCTAGAGGAATGTGGGCCTGCTGCTGAACGAAGTGGGTGCCCTGGTGACCGAGGATAGAGAGAAGGCTGAGTTACTGAATGCCACCTTCACCTTGGTCTTTACTTC
>JANHFZ010010343.1:0-10540 GCA_027560215.1 Halcyon smyrnensis
GAGACATGTATCTTCTAGGATCTGCAGTTTATTTTTTCACAGTACTTTTAAGGCCTTGAGATTAGAGTAAATAATTAGTGAGCTGAACTAACCTTAAATTGCATTACACACTGCCCTGCTCTTCTTTTCCCATCCCACCCTACTTTCACACATACACACACACACACACAAAATAAAAAAAGAAAAAAAAATTAAAAGAGAAACACAACTGAGCAGCAACACTTCTTATGGATGACCAATAAACAGCACAGGCGGAAACTGACCCGCCTGCCAACCCTGCTGGTGAGAATTTTTCTGCTAGAAACTATGGAAACATACAGTGATGTACTCCACTTAGCTCTTAAAAGATATATTTGCACTTCAGAAACCTTAGCCATGCCATGAAGTTCAACCACCTAATTACGAATTCCACTAATTCAGTTTAAAACAAAACCTGAAGTCATTGACACCGTAAATTAACTTCATCTCTAATAAGACAGCTGTAAATGCAGGGGAGCTGGAGGTACTCTTCACATTATATGTTTTTTGCTTTCTTTTGTTAATTCTCTTTTAAAATGTGCTAAGAGTTCATGTTAATATCCATTAGTAACTTAAGGCCAAGATTGCAAAATACACCTTCATGACTTCCTGACAAGGATGGGTAGGAAAAAAGACATAGTAAATTTTAGAAAATGAATACAAATGACCAATTCTGAACTCAGCAAAATATAATAAGTATTGCTGGGATTCTTTGCAGTGTTGCAGGTAACACCTTTGGGTCCCCACATGCAAAAGCAGTTTGGGGAATTTTGCAAAGCTGGATTTCTTCTCAACTACTGGTGGTCAGTTTGGGGACTAGTGGGAACGCAGTCTACAATGGGTGTGAGATGAAAGCTCCTCAATCTGGATGTGCTTAGCAAACAGATATTAGCAATATGCTGACTCTTATCAAATGTCAACTGAGAAGCTTTCAAAATTAGAATCTTATCTATCATTCCGGAAGGAAGCAAAACCTTCTGGATTGATTTCTTACACTACTGCTCCCTGCAGAAATTGAAAATGCAAACAACCCTCTCCCCCAAAACATGAGATATTGACAAATGTGCACGATGCAGAAATTCATAGTCTTCCAAAGAGGTATGCCTATTTCTGAGAAGAAAAAAGAAACAGAAAAGGTACACCTAACTTATTGTCTGATGGGTCCAAAACCAGCAGAAAGACATATACAGAACAAAAGACAAAACTAAAAATAGTAGAGACCAGATCATGACTATTACTAGTTTAACCAGCATTCCAGAGTTATACCTCTTCCTGCTTCCATCCTCAGTAAATGATTATGTACAATACAAGTGTGTGAACAATCTGTATGTGTTTTTCAAGTGCTTAGTTAACTGATTTTTTTTTTTCTTAAAAAAGAAGGCAATGTTATATCTGATCACAGATGTCACACGAGCTTTAAGTCCCACACCAATAGGTCCCAGCCTTTCTTGTTTTGTGGGCTCCCCAGCAGTTCCAACAGGGTGTAAAATCAAGAGTGGTGGCAAGACTACAGGCAGACTCATCTTCTCCTCTTTAATAAAGAAGTTAAAAATAGACTGTGGGCCTAAAGCTCTCTGGAGCACTGGACTTCCTAAAATAATATCATCTCATTTACCTAACAGAAAGCTATAAACCTAGATTTTCAGCAGTGCTTGTCTGACAGAGGAAAAGACCCAGAGCCACTGCTGTTCCAGGTGGTGTCACCTGAGCAAGCTGAGCTGGAAACCCCTGATCTGAGCAGAAACGCAGTTCAGACTAACAAAAACTTATTCTAAATCACTGCTAAAGACCTCCCCCAGAAAAGCCAGCAAATCATTTTCCCCATGTAAGATGCCTCTGTACAAAATATTCTACCATAACAACACTTTTTTATGGGTGTATCTTCAACCTAAAATAAAAAGGTTTATCTTTAAAGCTCTGTCTTGATCTTAAGAGCCACTGAACAGCACAAAGCAATGTGCATTGG
Organism: Halcyon smyrnensis; assembly: GCA_027560215.1. NCBI lineage: Eukaryota > Metazoa > Chordata > Aves > Coraciiformes > Alcedinidae > Halcyon > Halcyon smyrnensis. Next base: position 1,985 of record JANHFZ010010343.1, read on the forward strand.
GGATTAAGCATTCATACAAAGATATTTTGATAATTTGACTGATGTAAAATGTAACTTTCTTACTACCTAATATACATTTTTGTGTTTTCGAGATTTATATCAGATTTGACATTTTAAATTATAAAATCATAGTAATTTTATAATTAAAAAACCCATGAAATAATAAAATTTCAGATCAAGTCACAAAACTGCTAATGCATTATGTCTTTTCATATTCACTTAATCCAAGCCTCCCAATGTTATTAACATAAATCAGTCTGCAGAGGGGCATAGCTATCTACTAACTATGGAAATGAAAAAAGAATTATTAATAAGAGCTCAAGATTGCAGTTTGTCCATCCTTCTACATACAAGAACACTGACTCAAGCTCACATTTTAGAAAGAATAATTCCATATCTGGGCCCAATTTATGATCCTGTTTGCAAACCAGTTGCCATTTTTGTGAAGTCAGGCACAAAAACAATGTAAAGAATGTCTGAAACCATTCATAGATGTTTTCTAAATTGTAGGCTTCTTTCTGTCTCATTTCTGTGAAATATTTCTCCTTTTCTATACATGACTTCATGAGAAATTAATGTCCCAAGTAAGCAGGATGTGTGGTATGTGTCTTAACCCACAACATGTTTCCTGTGATGTATTTATGAGTCTTCTGTAACTGTTCTTTTAGGTTTGTAAATATTCAGTATATCATCAAGAGACAAAACAAGGACGTCTTTGATTGTGTTTGTGAATGGAGTTGTTACACTCAGTCTGTGATGTCTGTAGGTGATGTTTTGTGATTAACATGGCTAGGAAAACTGTAAGAGACATGACATGTAGGAAGAAATATGGAAAACTAACTCCGAAGTAATGAACAATGCATTCTACATAGCATATTGTTTTGACCCATCCCTTCTTTAAGGATTATATGAAAGTCACAATTTGCTTTATGCCATTTTTCCAAAGTTATAATTTGTTCCTATCATCACAATTATTTCTCTTGCTTACATTAGCCATCCAAAAACTAACAAAAAAACCAAAACCAGATAAATAATTATTTTCAAAAGTGGTGTTCTTTGTCTTATTTAGATATCATAAGAAATTAAGACCATCAATTGAATATTAAAAAGCCCCCACAATTAAAAAAAAACCCAAAACATAATCCACAGCAAAACCACATTGTATTTATAAATGCCATTTATTAACTGGTAATATAACAGTCATTAGTTTAAAAATTGTATGCCAGTAGCAATTATAACATTATTAATAATGTTCAAATGTTATTACACTTCACCTGAGGATCTGCTAATCATCTGTTTAGATTTTGCTATGGGAGCAGCCTAGCTTCTTTCTCCCATGCATGCGTTCTTCTAAATGTGTCTCATGCTGTCTGTGAATCACATGTGAGATGATTAAGTTTTGAAGGTTTTGACTACAACAAGATTTAGGTTTTTTTGGTTTTTTGTTTTTTTTTCTATGAGATCTAGTATTCCTACTGATATATTATCAAGATCATACTTCGGCAAAAAACTCTTCCCACCCCCTTACTCAAGACAGCTCTGAATATATAATCCTACTCCCTGATTACACAGGAAAATAAACCAGGACATGGCTCAGCTCAGTCACTGAACTGCCCTTTGGTTTCCTAGTGCCCGATGCTTTGCAAGCATCCACCCACAGTACAACTTTCTTACCAGAAGGATGAATTAGGGAGAAGAAAAGCACTCTGGGAGAAGCTATATTTTACTTCTATTTATGTTTTCCTCCAATATGTCTTCATCTTCAGCCTGTGTCCAAAAACATGTTGCACATTTTCTGGCTTTTGTTGCCAGCACTAGTTCCTAGATGTGTGACAGTTTATGCCACTTCTCCTAACTCACACTGCTCAAATTAATTTGCTCCTATCTCATGTCTCCTAGCCCAGATGAGACCTCAGACCAATATGCTGCAACCCACAGAACCATACAAAAGCAAAGAGGAGAGCTGCTACAAACCCTACAGTGTCCTCCACCCTGCATTTCTATCCACTCCAAAACACCAAAAATGTAAGCTGGGTTATTGTGAGTGGCTTTGTACTCATTAAAAGCCCAAAGAGGGTTCATTGCCTGCTGTCTCTTGTCACTTTGGCCATGTCCAAAAAAAGAAAATAAAAGAATTTTTTTTTAAAAGGGGGGGGGTGGGGGGACACTTTTCAGGTGGACCAGTTTGTGGCTTTAAAGTTAACCAGCTTCTGGTTCTGAATAGGAATGGTATTAAGTCAGGGACATAAAAATGTCCTTATCAGAGCTTCTTAGTCTCAGTTAGATGCTAACTTTTAAAGCACTGTTGCTATGCAAACACATAACAAAGCATTTAAAAATAGCAGGCATTCTAATTAAGCAAATGCACTTTATGCTGTAGCACATAAAATGAGATTGCACAGATTAAGAACATTTGTCCCTAGTTGACATACACAGATAATGCTTTCCTACAGAGAGACTCATTGCTCAGCACACCTTGTATTTTAAAAACCCAAAGAACTAAAAAATATTGCTGAAAATGATAGGAAAAGTTTCTTAAATGCAAAGAGTATCTAAAACCAGAAATACGCACAAAACAATCAGTAACCATTACGACACATTTTTACTGCAAATTGTCTGAAGAAAACTATAATGTAGGGAGATTCAAAGCAATTATTCTCACACATTTTCATATATATATATATATTGACATATGTATATGTACAATGTACATGTGTGTACGTGTACAAATACGCATATATAAAATTCAGCTTCTTAAAGGCAGAATGGCATCTAACTTCTCTTGCAGAAATAAGGTACTTCAGTTCAAAGATTGGACTAGACAGTAAAAAAAAAGTCTTGGCCTTGAAAATCCCAAATGCCTCTTGGGATGTGCTCACTTGGGTAAAAGGGACAATACTGAACACTCGTTGCAGATGGAGTGTTGAAGCTCACTCATAAGAGAGAAATAGCAATATGTTTATTGATTCTAAACAGTGATTTAATGAAGTTTGATATGAAATGTATAGTTTAACAAGATTTGATGGCAAGGTACACTTCAGCATTTACTGCATACAAGACAGAGTTAGATAAAACTGTCTGGGAGACCCTTTTCTTTGGTCATGAGGTCCAGAAGGGATCCGCTTGTGTCCCAACATCCTTCTCACAGGAGAGTTTAGGTGTGGCTGGATCAGACCTAGTCCCAGACTATGTCAACAATTTATGTCTGAAGGATTATATGTGTGCAATCAAGCCTTTATATCACTTAGTTAAGATCTGAAAGTTTCAGAACTCCTACACACAATTCTCTTACCAAGAATCTGTTGCAGCAAGGAACCTCTCAACCTTGAGGAGTAAAAAAAAAAAAAAGTGACAGGCACAAATATTTGAGTGGTTGCTTATATCCACATCAATGGTATCTGAAAATACAAAATCACAAAGGGTTCTTCTACAAACACGTCCTTTTCCAATATATACAAGTAGAGTTTCAGAACTTTCATTAAGATGTATTTCAAAATGACAAGTATTTTATTCACTGTCAAGACAAATGTCTTGGGCTTTGATGGTGTTACTCTTACAAAAAAGTCTTTGTTGTTCCCATACAATGCATGTGGTAATGTCAATAATTTGTCATTTGTTTCAATTTCCCTGGGCTCATACTCTGTGTTCTAATGGATAGAGTATAGCTCCATTGGGTTTTATACCCAGTGCAATGATATGTTATATGGCATATACCGAAGCATTGTACATTTTTAAGACAAAAGCTGTGTTCTAACGGTTGATGGAGTCCTAAGTATTGAATATAACCAGGATGGGAATTCTTTTTCAAATTTAGTTGCATTATCCCAAATTAGCTTTAAAATTTCAGTGGGTAATGTTCCCTCTTAACCTTCTAACTGATGCTACCATAGATTATACCCACAGCTGAGCTTGGATACTGCTAAAAGCTAGAGAAACATTATTTTGGGCTGTATCAAGTGCATCCACAATCTATTTGTGGTATCTCTCACTAATTCTTTCCCACCAAGGCAATATATCAGATAAGAGGCACTGGTTAGTTCCCAATGCTAATAAATAATACTGTTCTAATTTGTTTAAATCACTTGTTGCTGTGCTCAGTTTAAAGTAATATGAACACAGCATTTTTGTTTGCCAACCTGCAGGGTGATGCAAAAGAAATTAGAAATCTGCTTTGGCAGGGAGAGTCCAAGCAGGTTCCCCTATTAAAAAGATGGAAAAAATCCAATGTGCACTAATTCTGCTCTGCACCACTGCTAATGCTAGCTTCCCAGGCAAGCAGCGAGTTTTTGCACAACTCCTGCTTGGGGATCAGTCTCCTTTAGTAAATTAAATGGTCCTCTAGTTTGCACAGGTTGTCCCTGATGTATACTCTCAACAAATTTGACTGCTTCAACTAATGGTAAAAGTCCCTTTTCCTGTTCATATTAATGTTGCTCTGTTTCTTTAAATGCATTTGAGCTAAAAAATAAAAGTCTTTTGGGCCCATCAGAGTCAATCTGGAACAGGTTACAGTAACTAGCGTATTTGGCAAAACCCCAGTCAGTTGTAATAGGGTCACAAGGGTATACTGGTCCCAGTGACTGAAATGGTTTTTATTCTTCATTTAGAGTTTTGCGGCACGTCTTTAGCTCCCAGGGTTTGCCTTTCCGTAAGAGAGAGTATAGCGGACAAGAAATGATAGAAAATTAAGGTACGTGCTTCTGCCAGATGTCACCATCATGACCACCACTGGTGGCTATTGCTTAAGCAGAAAAGAGGACAAGGGGGGAGTACGCTGGCACAACACATAGCTGGATACTTCTGCAGATGTCTTGGGCTTTATTTACAGTGTCACAGATAACATGGTGTAACTGAGAGTTAATACAGATGTATTATTACGTTAATCTTCTGTTATTTAAGATTTTAATCCTCAAAGATGGGTAAAATATAATTTTCTTCACTTACAATGGTATATATTATATTTCAACATTGTGATTCTGGCCATCTGTAATAAAAAACAAAAATCAAAGGCCAGTCACTGGAAAGCTTTGACTAAATTTTTAATGGTTGCAGAGTGTTGTAGAAGACAGCTGATGTTTGATATTACATCAAACACTTCTTCCTAGAAGAGTTTCAGAACTAGAATGGTGTTCCAGTGGCTGAATACATGTTGAGTTGTAACATGGCCTGGACTAGTATTTCATGTTAAATAAATGTCTATCTGAGAAAAAAGAAAACACCCTTAAAGGAATAAGACAGAATTCCTCATTTTACCCTATTGTTCTAAATGCTGGCAGAAATCTTGCTCTTCATGTAGATAGGTCAGGACTCTTGATCTGCAGTGGATTTTGTTCTACTTTGTTTTATGGAAAACATCTCTTTCTTTTCCACTTTCATAAGGAAATGTTAAATCCGTATATCTTTTTTCCATGTTATTAGGCATAATTGCGCCAAATCTGAATTCTTTTCTCTCTAAGGCTTACTATCATTTTGTATATATTTTCTATGTAAATGGCCAAAAGATAGTTTTAAATAGAAATCCCACATAAACCAGATCAAATAGTAAAAATATTATGATTTGCATAAAAATTATCATCTTGAAATGAAAACCAAGTCTTAGTCTATTGCCTTTTAGGATAGTTCAGGGACACCATAAAAATACCTTTATATATGACTGCAATCATTAAACTACCTCTTCTCTTACTTTGAATATCTAATAAATACAGAGAGATGAATAAAAATTTTGTTTAGGTGATACTGGTGTTAAAGAAGTTGAAAAAGCTACCATGGTTTTTTTTAATTATTTTTTTATTATATATGCACATCAGTACCATCTTGTACAGCAATAAAGATCTCTTAATTTTCACATATCTCTTGGTTCAAACATGGTTACTGTTGAAAATTTAGCACAGGTTTCAGATGGAAATGAAAGAAAAGACAAACTCCAAACAACAGAGACAAAACAAATCAGTAGCTCTCAGAAACATAGCTTACGGCAGAGGCTCAAATGTATACACACACTCAGGTAAGCACTGTAGCAAGATATAGCTTGTCAAATATTATAGTGAAATAGCTGCTTAAATAATTGCTTAAACTTCAAACTAAGATGTTAGCAGTTAAATGCTAAGTAGCTGCCTTTAAGTGAGAACTGGTTTTGTCAGAGATAACAACTAAATAGACTTCTTCCCACATGACTACTGCAAAGGATGCAGAAAGAAAACCTTTGTGAACATTCATACCATTTTGAATTCTCTAACAGTTTTTCAAATACAAAAACTGAAGCTTTAATAGTTTCTGCTCTTATTGCATCTGTTAACTGTGTATTACAAAAACATATAAGCCCCTTAGACCAAATAAAATACCAGAAGAGAATGGCAACAGGTGTCCAGAATGTCAGATGCCCATGCAGTAGGGTCATAGCAGAGCAGAGTGCAACCCATACATGATCAGTCCTGTACTGCTGCTCCACAGTGAGCAGTGTGTGGTCTCTGTTTTGTTGCTCATTTGTTGTGCAATAGGAAGGAGGACCAGAGGCTGTAAGTGAGATTATCGGTCTCAAATCCTTGATGATGCAGGATGCTTTGTCCATCTTCTTCATCATCAGCCAGCAGTGCAAAATAAGCGCACACCATCTTTTCGGTTTGAGCATTTTGAGTGGTGAAAGAGAAAAGGAAACTTGCAGTGCTCCCAAATCACTGCAGAACAATGGTTGGATTTTGCCAAAGCTGGGCAAAAAACCCCATGGATGTAATTTATTATAATATTTTCTAGCTGTCCTGAGATACCCATGTGAATATTTGACATAATTCTCAGATCTAACACTGTCTTTCAAAGACTAACAAATATAGAGGGGTACAAACAAGTTGTCTGATGCACTGTCACTGATAATTTGATTTAATAATTTCTTCATCATAAATGGAGCTCTCTGATTTTAACAAAAATATTTTATCTAATTTCCCTTTCTGGGACTGGTCAGACTCCTGAGGCAAAAGGTCTTCTTTTGGTCTTTCTCAGTATTTGCTACATGTACTCTTTGCTCTTCCATTGGAAAATGAGCTGTTTGCTCTGCCAGTTTGAAACTGAAAAATACATAGGATTGGTAGAAATCCCTTAATTCTCCCTAAAGTCCAAAATGTCTTAAACATTCAGAATACTACGTTGTTACTAAAATGTTAGATTTGGGTCAATGTGCTATTCTTTTGAGATTATAAAACCTCTCTGAATTCTGATAATACAGGGATTTTTCACAGCAGATCCTGTATCTGGCAACCTATAATGTGTTAACACGAACATGCCTGGATGCTGCTTTTTGAATGTTAGATGTAGCTTGGGGAAATTATTTCAAAATTATTTCCAACATGCTTTCAAACAGTACAAATCATCGCCAATACATACATAGTAATTTATCCTGGCTGCTTGAGGTGTGTGAATGGGATGGTAAAAAGTCTCTAGCAATTACCTGTTTGACTGTGATTTACTATATCTATACATGAATAAGGATAAAGTAAATATAGTAGTAAACCCCCCCCCCAAAAAAAAAACCCCTGTATTACTTTAGATTAGACTCTTAACTGGTGAAGACATCAGTACGGTAATATACTGCATCTCTTCTTTTACTTCATATACAAAAAACCTGTGATAGGGTTCCTGCCTTAAATATAAAAAAATACTTGACCTCAGGTTTTGAGCAGCTCCACTGAGCCAGGAGAGAATTTGCTTTCTTATATTATGGTAAGGAAGCTATAATTTGCAAAGCTTTGTCAGGCAAAAATGAGAATAAGAAGGGAAGGGCAAAGTGTCCAGTTAAGGAAGCCTACATCAGTGAAATACAAATTTCAGGCCTTTCGATGCTTGCTCTAGCCTTGTTGTATCTTCACACTCCAGCCTCTGCTTTGTTTTCTGTCAAAACTAAGAGAGCCGTTTCACAGCATTAAACACCACAGAAATGTTTGGTGATAATTAACCACTATTTGTCATAAACAGGCAACCATTTAAACTATTCTCTGTGTTTACCAAATGTGAGCTGAATATTACAGCAAGGTTTAGTTATTATGGAACATTGAACACACAAGTTAGATGAAGCAGAAGAAAAAGTGTCACAACATAATGCACTAATGAAAAAGAGAAAAGAAAAACAACTTTTCACTTATATTCACTTTTGTCATTTCACTGGGACTGAGAATAGTTTCACAAATATTTCACTGAGAACTGATGATATAACAAATGATCTGATTCAGCATTAGAAGGCAAGCTTGACAAATTCAGCATTTTATGTGTATTTATGGTTCTTTTCCAGCAAACCTAAGTTCTCATTAATTCTCATATTCATGAAGTCAAGAATGGCAACTGAAGGAAGAAAACTCACCACAAATTCACAGAATCACAGAGTGGTAGGAGGTGGAGGGACCTCTGGAGATCAGGCCAACACCTAAAGGCGGTTCACCTAGAGCAGGTTGTACAGGATTACATCCAGGTGACTTTTAAATATCTCTGGAGATGGAAACTCCACAACCACTCTGGGCAGCCTTAAAAGTATTGGGAACTAATAAACTGCAGATCCTAGAAGATACATGTCTG
>JANHFZ010010345.1:17789-30414 GCA_027560215.1 Halcyon smyrnensis
AGAGGTTTAGGGTAAACACAAGGAAAAACTTTTTCACAGTGAGGGTGACAGACACTGGAATGGGCTGCCCAGGGAGGCTGTGGAGTCTGCTTCTCTCAAAACCTACCTGGACACGTTCCTGTGTGGCTTGGTCTGGGTGACCCTGCTCTGGCAGGAGGGTTGGACTAGATGATCTTTTGAGGTCCCTTCCAACCCCTAACATTCTATGATTCTAGTGCTGCAGGTGTTCTCCTTACAGGCAGACACGTGTCTCTGTCAGGGGTGCCCTTCAAGCACAGTTTGCCAGAAAAAAGGAGGCAGGAGAGGAGAAAGGCTGAAAAGTGTGTGTGTTGGGGGGGTGTTGGGCTGTGTGCTCTCCCTTTTGGTGTCAGCATGCGTGCCTTCCTCTTCTCTCCAGGGTGTCAAGGTGGATTTCAGAAGGGACAGTCTTCCCCCTGTTCACACGGGATTCCCTTGCTAACCCCACTGCTGTATGATTTTTTTGAACGCATCATTGTCAATAATTAACTGCACTGACTCTCGCCTGTCTCTCTGACCTTCCTCCCTGTAACCGATGGGAAGCAGTGCTCTGTATTCCCAGCTGCCCGGGGGAAAGAGCAGCTTCCTCTGGATGCTGTGATGGTAGCTGCTTTTCAAGCAGCGTTTTCTCTTTCTCCTCCTGTTCCAGAGGTGCCTTAAGCTGTTAGTCAAGTCAACCCTGGTTAACAAAGGGCTGGGTGCGTCACAACTGTGACTGAGTTACCCCCTCTGTTCGTGGCTTTCCAGGGAGGGCTCGAAGGGGTGGCACAGAGATGCCCAGCAGTACGCTGGGGAACGAGAAAGGCAAGAATTGCCTGTTTGAGCCTTAGGATGCTTGTGGCGACGTCCTTTGAAGGAAGTGTGTACACGGGTTTTGTTCAAGCTCGAGGCAACCTTTGCTGTCCCAAACAGGAACACGTACTTAAAACTTGGTGCCTTCCAGCATAGGTTTTTGAGCCCTGAGGGGAAAAAAAAAAAAGCATGAGAGCGTATGGAAAAGTCTTTTAGGTGACTCCAGTGATGAGTTCTGCAGACAATAACCGTGGTTACAGTTACTTGAAAGGACACTGTAGAGAGGTTGTTGCTGGTCTCTTCTCACAGGTCAGAACCAGGGGGAATGGGTTCAAGTTGCAACAGAGAAAGTTTAGACTGGACATTAGGAAGAAGCTCTTCATGGAAAGAACAGTAAGACACTGGAACAGGCTGCCCAGGGAGGTGGCTGAGTCACCATCCCCGGAGGTGTCAAGCGTTGCTTAGATGTGGTGTTGGGGGATATGATTTAGAGCTGAACTTGTAGTGTAGGGTTAATGGTTGGACTTGATGATCCCAAGGGTCTTTTCCAACCTGAACTGTTCTATGATTCTATGGTTGTGTGTGGCTGCACAGTTAGCCCAATGCCATGCAGGGTTAGACCCGTAGGCTAGAGCCAGCTGAGCCAGGCAGGACTTTGGGGCTGCAGGTTCCCCTCTGCCTGTGCTCGGGTGCGATGTGGAGCTCCCAACCCTGGCTGTGCATCCCCACTGCTGGGCAGTTTACCCTCAGATAGCACAGGCGGAGGAAGCTCTTGGTTCTGCCCTGGCAGAACAGTAGTGCTCGTGTGGAGCTTCCGGGCTTGGGGGTGGGGAAGGGGGAAGGCAGAGGAGAGGAGCGGTGGGAGACTGGCAGGGAAGCAGTTAGCATTGAGATGTTGGTGTGTGTGCAAGAGCTGAGTATCGGATTTGTAACCTCTTGAAATTCATCCGAAGCTCCGTTTCACCAAGCTCCTTTTGTGTCAGAGTGTTTGAGCTTAGCGTGGCACTTGGGGGTCTGGGTCATGGTTGGTGACTCTCAGTGTCAGGCAGCAGCCTGGGGGGAGCTTCTGCCGTAGGAAGAGGTGATGGAAGAGACAGACCTGGCTCCCTGCCCCGTGTAACACTGCTCTCTCCACGGCCTGGTGTAGCTGTACCTCTGCCCAGCCACATCCTCACTGCCACTCACTTCAGCTCTGGTGCACAGTCACTTTTGCCTCTCTCAAATGTGCTTTTCCTTCTTCCCCTGAGATTTTTGTGTCTTGTGTCACAAGTGCCAGCATGCCAATCTTTCTGTGCTCACTTCTGTGCATCTCGTTTTGTGAAACCCTTCAGCCTTGATTGGTTTTGTTTTCCATGATTGGTATTTCTTTGTTCGATTCAGGTTAGAATTGCCCCTACTGTCACTACCTGGAGTAACAAAACTCCTACTGCCCTTCCCAGCCATCCTCGTGCAGGCTGTCCCTCTGACACACAGGTATAACCTTCATTATTCCTCTCCCAGACCCTGGTATGACCCCTGGCATAGTCTGTGTGCTTGGCACAGTCTGGTACGGATAGATGGAAGGAGCAGCTCCCATGTGTGCTCTGCCTCTGCTCCTCTGCATCTTCTGTTACTCTTTGGGGTTTTTTTTTTTGCTTGTTTTGGGGAGTTTTTTGCCAACACCCAAATGAGTGGCTCTGGAAAGCCTTATGTTGGGAGCTCAGTGTGACCTGAGCACCCCCCCAGCCTTTGTCCCACACTGGAATATTTGAAGTGTGATGATGTTTTTTCCCTTTCCCTCTTTCCCATGGAGAACAGAAGCTTCGGAGTTAACATTTAAGTTGTTGAGTTGAAAGCTGTGGATGTCAGGGGGCCTTGGTCTGCCTGAGTAGCAGGTAGCACTGTCAAGGACACCTTCCTGGTGCTGGGAAGGTTCGAGCTGCTCTGCTGGCTGGGGTCCCAGCACATCCAGGCCGTGCAGCGTTGCTCAGGGTGCCCCAAGGCCTTGGGGGGAGTTAAAGGTGTTGGTCCCTGTGCTGGTGGCTCTGCCAGAGGCTGTGGTTTCAGGCTGGGGAATGTGAACTGATCGTTTGGTTACAGTTCTGCTCCAGCACTGCATTACCATTGCTGACCAAATCCTCTCTCCCCCTTACCCTTTTTCCTGCAATCGTTTTTCTTTCTTTCTTTCCCACAGGGAGACAACCCGCCTCCTCCAGGGTTCATCAGCCCCAGCGTGCCGCCACAGCAAGCTGCCTCTGCCAGTTACAGCCTGTACTCCCAAGCGGGGACCCGGCCATCCTACCCGCAGAGTGAGTAGCAGCAGCAGCTCCCCTTTCCCTGCTAGCCAGCTGCCGAGCCCACATTCACGTGGGGATAGCCAGTCCCCACTTGGCTCAGACCAAGCCAGTCTCGCTTTTTTCTGGGGTGGAAATGCTCCTGAGGACTGTCATTTCTTGCTGGGGTCCAGACATCAGGCACCCTCAGGCACTGTCTCCTGCTGAGAATGTGTCTGCTCACAGCTCTGAGACGCTCTCCTCAGCTGGCCCTTCCCAAGGGTGTGCTGGGGTCAGAACCCCCCGTGTGAGTCCTGACAGAGGCACCCAACCCGTCCCTGTGCAGCTTCTCCTGGGGCCTCCATGAAGATGGGGAAGGGGATGAGGAGCCCAGGGCAGTAGTAGAGGTGAGTGAGGAAGTGGGCAAAGCGCTGCCACGCTCAAGGCAGGGGGTTGAAAGTCCAGGAACCAGGCAGGGAAAATGGCTGTAGACGGGCAGAGAAGAGGCAGTGACTTGAAGCTGCAGGGCCACCAGGGAAATGCCGTGAGCTTGCCTTCGCTTCCAGAGACTGCTGGTCACTCCCTTGTCCTGGGCTTTCTGTTTGTGCAGACCTGGGGCAGGGGTTTCCCCGGGAGAATGGCAGCGGTGCAGAGAGCAGCCAGAGCTGCAGTGTCTCTCAGTCCAGCCCTGAGTGCCACGGGGACGGGGCAGGAGGCTGGGATGACAAAGGCAGTCCTGGCAGCCAAAGCTGCTCTGGCTTTCCGGGGGCAGGCTGAGGTTCGGAGCAGTCCCAGAGTGCGGGCAGAGCCGAGGGCCCAGGTCTGGCAGGGCAGGTAGGTGGGTGGAGGGCGAACGGGCAGGGAGAGAGGAGGGTCAGGTGGAGAAGGCAGCAGAGGCAGAAGAACCCTGCTCCTCTGTTATGTACTCACTGACTGGATGTCTTTTCTCCCTGTTTGTAGCGTATCAGGCCACACAGCAGTACTCCTGTGGAACAGGGGGACCCGCAGCCTATCAGCCTCAGCACCCTCTCGCTGCCCCTGCTTCGGCCTCTTACCCCAACCCTGCCCCCAACACCACCCCTCCCTACTTGCCCGCTGCTCCTGCCCACTCCCTGCCCTCCCCACTGTATGCTGGGCAGCCTCAACCCTCCCTGGCAAGCCTCAACCCCACCTCTTCCTTCCCTCTTCCTCCTTCTGGTGCATCCTTTCAGCATGGCAGGCCAGGACCTCCAGCATCTTCTGTGGCTTATGCATTACCTCCTGGACCAACAGGTACTCTGCCTGCAACCAGTGACCTTCCTGCATCCCAGAGAACAGGTCTGCGCTTGGACAAGGGGGGCAGGCAGGGAGGAGGGGGGTTTTTTTTTTGCTTCACTGCTCAGTTAAATGCACCTTTTCCTCACGAATGCTCCGTACAAAGTTTGCTGCTTCTTAGAGGTCAGTGGACAGCACTTCTAAACCACCTTCTCCCTGCCTGCCTCTGGTAGGAAGGCTCTGTTGCCGCAGTGGGCACTCGCTGTGGCGTGAGCAGTTGTCTTCCTCTTGCAGGTTGGGTTTTTGCCCCAAAGAGAACCCGTCCTGCCCAGGACGGGGTGCCACAGCATTATCTTGTCGTGAGGCCGTCGCATCCTGTGGCACAGTTTGAGCCTTCTGAAGTTGGTGTCAAAACCTGCTGGGAGGCTGGAGAGCAGACTACAAAAACAAGCAAGTTTTCCTCCTGGCTGCCGAGTTGATCCCAATTCTTGTGGAAAAATGTTGCAACCGGAATTTTTTTTCCGGTGTCCCTGGTTTGTGAGCAGCATTTCAAGCCCAGGATTGGCAACAAGATAATTTCAAACAGCACTTCCTGTGGCATTAGCTTTTTTTTTTCGCTAACCATGAGATTTACTGTGGCTGTGAATGTCTTCAAAGATAAGCTGAGTGGTTTAGAAGTGCTTTCTACACGCCTTTTTCCTGGATGTTGATTAAAAGCATGGGTATGTGGCTGACACGCAAAAGCATGTTTGAGCTTTGTGTGCTTTGTGAGCGTGTGTGCCGAGAGCATGCACTGACCTAGGGCTCAGTGTCTTCTGACTGCCTGGGTGGAACTGGTTGCTGTGGGACAGTGACCTCCCTTGCAGTAACAAACCTGTCTCTTCACTTAGCAGCCTGTGAAACAAGAGCTTTGCACATCAGGCTGTGCAGGAACTGAGTGGGCCTTTGCTAAACCTGGCCATAAACTGCCTTCCTCTCCAGGTGCTCCAGCTGGAGAGTCCGAGACCAGATCTGGGAAGTAGAGAGCGGAGTGAACAGTAGGTGGGAGTTGAGGGATGCTCCAGGGATGCTTTACCCTGGTGACAGGCCCTGAGGATCCTGCTGTGCCTCCCTCTCACTTCAGAAGTCTTGTTAGGGGTGATGCAGTGCAGAAAAGGCCTATTGCGCCTGTCTTGGCGGCAGCAGCCCTGTGAGTAGATGCTCCTGGCATCTGGGAGGCTTGGGAGCCCACATCTCTTGTGGTGTTACCTTCACACACACACACACACACACACACACACACTCGTGTTTTGGGGAGAAAGGCTTTGTGAAAAAGTAGAGAGGACTGGTGTGGGGCAGCTGCCAGGGGAGAGGGGAGGCCTTTTCCCTTCCCCCTGCAGCCAGATTCAGTGTCCCTCTGCTCTCAGAGGTGCTGTACCATCCCCTCTCCTCACCCCACATTATGAGGAGTGTCCACCTTGGATCTCTAAGCCCGAGGGATTGAGATTGCCCAGAGGAAGAGGTGTTGGATGGGGTTCTAGGCCTGAGATGTTAAGCAGCACATAATAATGCAGACAGCATAGCTTCTGTTACCTGTAAACAGCAGCAGGAGGATTGTTCTTCTCCATTTTACTGCCCTCCTTGTGTCCCTTGCCAGGTTTCCTGCACTAGCAGTGAAATGGTGCAGAGCAGGTGAAGCTCTGTGTTCTGGACAACAGAAATTAGGGCCTTAAGGACACCACCAGTTGGCTTATAAAATTGTGCAGCCCACACAGTTGTCCAACATCTCTTGCCCATGTCCTTTCAATAGAAGGACACTGAAAGCGATCATTAGCCACGTTGCCTGGTTAGATTGCCTTTCAAAATCAAAAGTTGTCCATACCAGGCTCTTTACCAAGCTTCCTGAGGACTGTCTGGTGTCTCTCCCAGCAGCTGTGGTGAGAAGGCAGCCAGCAGAAAGTGTCAACCCAAACTTGGGCATCATCTGGGCTCCCTTCCCTGGCTGTGGTGTGCTTCCGGGGGGCGTGGTGATCTGGGAACGTTGGCAAATGTGGTTCCTTTAGAGGCCAGGGTAAGGGAGAAAGAAAAGATCTGAAATGGCAAGTCTGGAAAAGCACCTGACCTTTCAGTTGGCCTGGATTTAAAGATGCACTTAAACAGCTCTGTAAATAACTTCTGTGCATAGCACGGGTAGGGTCAGCCGTGCGTGGAGCTCCAGTTAGCAAGACAAGCCCACATGTAGTGTCATTTTCAACCTATCTCCCTTTCTTCTGCTATAAATCTTTGAACCTGCTTTCAAAAGCGTTTTCATTTTCAGGATCTCGACTCTTTCTGAAGCTGTGTTAGAGCAATTCTGATCTAGGGGAAGGGGTAGCACCAGAACTGGAAGTGCATCAGACCAACCCCAGGGACTGGAAGTCTCATCCCTGACTTGTCCATCTTGAAAGCTTTTTTGGCTGTTTTGCCAAGGTGTCTTTTCACACGGGTGCAAAGCTGCTGTGTGAACTCCTCCCTGGGCTGGATGCAGTTGAGAATGTGCCTTGATTTGGGGGGGGGGGAAACCAAACTTGACATCCACCTTGAAGTTAAGTCTGTTTCAGCACCTCCTGAAAAGCTTTCTGGAGTGGTTAAGGAGTGGTGAGGTGATCACTGCTGAGATAATGGTCTGTTGGCTGCACTGGCCAGTAGAAATAGGAAATGAGAACACTGGGAGAGATCAGTGGGCCAGGAGTGCAACATCTGTCAGGAACAACTGGCAACACAAAGGAATGGGCAGGGCTGGCAGACAAGAGCAACTCCACGGGGGTAGTTTGGACAAGCCTTGTCTCTAAACTAGCGTTGTAATTAGGTGAGGTGGGTTAGGTTGGTTTTTACCTCCAGTTAATCAAAAGTAACAGATCAATTGTTTTATTCTTTTCCAAGAAAATTTTTTTTAGTTCTCTTTGCTTTTTTATCTGCAGAAAACCTACCAAGTCCAGACCAGGCCTCTCCCTTCGCAGGTGAACTAGGTACCACCCAACCTGAAAATAATTAACAGCCACTGCATAAAATTAATTGACCTGACATCAGCAATCCAGATGTTCTCAGAGAACATTCAAGTGATATTGTTTGCTAATTCCTTTAATCAAATCAACTCTTAATTCCTTAATTAAACCCAATAACAATATATCTGGAGTTTTTAACCACAGAAAACAAATGCTGGTTTGGGGTTTTTTTTTTAAAGCAAATTATGGCAGGAAACGAACAGCAGTAACTCTGGGAGATCTTCATGTGTTACTGCTGTGAGCGCGGCAGAACTTTGCCTCCCTGTATCAGAAAGACTGGGATTTTCTGGATAGGAAGAGGAGCCACAGGGGCACGTGGCTGTTGGGAGATGGCACTGCAGAAAGCAGACGTGGAAGGGGCTTAAATTGTTTTCCCTTTACCCCTTTCAACACGTTCTGTCTGTGGAACTTGTTTAACAAAAGCTCAGAAGCAAACAAAACGTCGGATGAACAGATTCTGCAGTGACGTTAAGCTCTGCCTGCTAAGGTCAATTCATCATCTGCCGAGGGGGGGAAAAACCACTGTGGTGAAAAAGTCCATCAAGCAGGGATTTGGGTTTGTTGGCTTTGGAGGCTTTGCACGATAAATCCCTCTTAGCTGGCGAGGCTGTGCTCGTGCTGGACTGAAACCCTGCGGTCCCAGTTACGTGCACGCCGTGATGGTGGTGAGACTGGGAGCTGTTCCTAAGGCGCTGACGAGCTTTGGTGTGCAAATCCTGGAGCTGCACACAGCATGCTCTCTCAGAAAGAGCAGAGGCACAGAACAGCACCCCGGCCTCAGAGCATCCTCTTGTGCTGCTTCTGGTAGCAAGGAAATTGCCTTTGCAGCAAGGTTGAGATTTTTGCCGCCTTGCTCCAGCAGCTCAGCTCTGCTCTGGGGACACAAAACTACCCTCTGGCAAGGGTTATGGCTCTGCTCTGTCTCCAGGGTGGCTGGCTGGACCTGGCCTGAAATGTTCAAGGCTCTTGCCTCCTCTTTCTGTGTTGAGTTGCTGAGGAGCCTGTCTTAGCTGTCACCATCTAATCTTAATGATGTTATGGTTGATCACGGGGGAAGAAGGTTCAAAACCAGTTCTTGTCACAGTGCAGATGGGAGAAGCTCTTACCAGTACCTGAAGCTGTCTTCACATACGCTTGTGGGCATGGTGGGCAACTGCTGGCCTTTTTCTTAGTGTGTTTGGTCAAAGGTGGTTGGTTTTTTTACTGCAAGGGAAAAAAGAGTGAATGAAAGGAATCAATTTGTCAAATTTGAGCACAGTTGAAGATGCCAAACCTGCACGGAGCCCAGAGGCTCTGTTGGCTGGGGTGTTGGGAGGCTCTGCCTGGTGCAGGAGCTCTTCTGGCCTCCAGGGAAGGGCAGAGGAGCAGGGAGGGGAGGGCAGGCTCTGCCTGAGCTTGGGAAGGCATCTCTACACTCCTCTGAGCTACTTAGCCTCTGTTTTCTTTCTGTCCCAGGGCCTCAGAACGGATGGAACGACCCTCCCACCCTCAACAGAGCTGCCAAGAAGAAGGTACTGTAGGAAGTCCTCTCTGGACACAACTGAGCACTGCCCACTTGAGAAGCAGTAACTTAAGCTTCTCCTGGGAAACTTGGTGGCAGAAGGGAAAACAGAAAGGGTTAGCAGCAAACAAGCTGTGCTTTGTGAGCAGAAAAAGCTTTTATGCCTCTCCAGTGTGCGTCACCTCTCAAAATATTTCAGCCTCTGAAGAGATGGTGACTTTCTGATGAAGTTGTGCTTGTTAAGAGCAGCATCAGTCCTGGTCTGACAGAAGAAAATACCTCAAGACTATTTCCATCTGCAGTAAAGCCGATGAGTTTTCCAGGAGATGATAGCTACGCAAAAAGATGAGGCTGGGCAAATTGTTACAAATTATTGGCTTTGGAGCAGAAAGCAGTTTATTCTCATTACGGGTCTGACCCTGAGGTATCTGCTGAGAGAAAGACCATTGACAATGTAGTGTTGTAAAAGGGATTTAGATTGCAGCAGGACAGAAGAACTGGGGACGCTTGGCTCGGAGCAGAGTGAGCCTTTTTATCCCCTGGTTCTGCTGAAGGCTCGGAGCCTTCCACAGCAGTCAGTGGCATCTGCTGCTTTCTGAGCCTGGTGATGTTAGGCAGCAAGAGTCAGTCTGAAGTGGGTAGAATGTGAGGAGAAACAAAAAAAAAACCAACAAAAAACCATGGAGCAGGCAAGATAAGGTCTGGGTGAAGGTGAAGACAGAAGTCTCCATTACCGTTCGGGTCTCTGCACTTCAGGATCAAGAAGCTTTTCGGGTATGGGTATGGCATGCTTTGTGTGCTCCTGACTGCCCCAGGGCTGGGCCAGGTCCCACAGCAGACAGCGTGCTGTTGCCAGGGCTTCAGGCTGAAGCAGGAGGAGGAGGAACATCTAGTGAGAAGCTGCTGGACCTGAGAGCTCAAGAGCAGCCTTCTGCAAACAGGGATTTTGCTGCTGCTGCATGTCACAACCAGAGTTCCCACCCCAGCCAGGGCTTGAGGGTTGGCTCCCCTTCTACATGAAGAGCTGTTTGCCTTCCCCGTGGGGTATTCCCAGACCTCTGTCAGAAATATTTGTGTGTTTGCTTCCCCCCTGCCTGTTGCACGAGGGGGTGGTTTAGGGTATTATAAAGTGACTCACCAGATGGGCTGTTGTAGAAGAGAAGAACCGTCTGGCGTTTCAAGCTGCGGCGTAATTTGCGACTCTTTTCCACCCAAGAACTTCTCCACCACTCAAACTTCTTGCTGTGATTCATTGCTTTTGTAACTGGCTTTGGTGCTGGGTTGGGAATATTTTTCTTGCTGTCCCAAGCCAGCAGCTTAATTGCAGCGTCATTAATTGAGGGTAGCGCTCAGGATTATGTAATCTTTCCTTTTTTTATCCACGTGCAGCCAAAGAAATGGGTGTGTTCCCACAGGACCTCTTTCCTTTGTCTGGGTTCCTGTGGGATGTGTATAGCAGGGGCTGACAGCTCATTGGATTTCTTCCCTCTGCCAAACGTTTCTGAACTCCTCTCCGTGTAAGGATTGGCAGATGCTTAGGGATGAATCTGAAACTCTCTCCTAATCTGTCTCAGCACAACCCTGTTCGCCAGAAGCTTGAGAAGCTTTCAGAAGCTTGACTGCATTTGCTGCGAGCTCTGACCTGTGCACTGCACAGACAGAAATGTACCCTTGAAACCGAGGCACCGGCACCCAAATACAATGGCCCCGGGATAGGAACAGATGTTGGTGTGGGTTAGTTCTCAGGAGTGCTGCTCTTCTGTGAGTGCTGGTCTGCCAGATCTCTGTCTGTGCCCTCTGCAGAGGGAGAGTGCCTCTGATTTGAGGTGGCCAGGGCCCAGCTCCTCGGGGCGCGAGGTGGCCAGGGCCCGGCAGGCTGCTCGTGGACTGTGTGGGCAGGCAGATGGGCAGAGCTCACGGGACCAGCAGCTGTTGCTGTCCCCGAGCACTTCTCACTGTGCAGCTGGTTTTGTTTGGCCAGACTGGAATCCTGCGTTGCCCGCCTGTTGTTTCTGCATGCACAGCTCTCCATTGGTCAGAGCTGGGCAGCCTGTAAAAGCTGGGTGTTGTGCTCTGCCCATGGCACCCACAGCACCACAAATACACTCTTGTCCTGTTGGTTATGTTGCCTTTTTTTGTGTGTCCTCCAGGTCCCTGATAACTTCCAGCCCCCAGTTCCCATCACCTCCCCCATCATGAACCCGCTGGCGGATCCACAGTCTCAGCTGCAGCAGCCTCCAGCTCCAGCACCACCCGCGGGCACACCCAGCTTCCAGCCTCTCCACGTCCCCCAGGGCCAGCCGCTGCTGCAGGGGGGCTACCCTCCTGCCCCCCAGCCCCTGGGCGGGTGTGTCATGCCACCTGCTGTCACCAAACCCAGCACGGAGGGGGCCCCTGGGGCACCCATCGGCAACGCCGTCCAGGTAACATCTCCCTGGTTGTTTCGGGGCCCTGGTTGGCATATCTGGGGAGCCCTGTGGGTTGGGATCCCATTGCCCCAGGCGTTTCTGGCACCTCCAGAGCACACTCTGAAGAGTTTTCAGTGGATAGCTTTGCACCGTGCTGGCGTTTGGCTGCTGGAAGCCCCCCCACCCAGTCACCACCTCTACCCTTCTAGGTGTAATACTCTAGTTTGGGCCAACAAGCTGCCTCCTCCTGCCATTTCATAGCTCTCCAGAGGGAGTGACAGCAGTTGGTGGCAGTGTCACCTCCCCACGCCCACAGGGAAGAAACAGGAATTGTGCCAAGCTGGCTAATCACGCCTCTTGGGTTAGTTGGAAACATGGTTGTGGTGACTTGGAAGAGCCTCACCCGCTCGCCTTTTCCTCAGCACGTGCAGGCACTGCCAACAGAGAAGATCACCAAGAAACCCATCCCTGAGGAGCACCTTATTCTGAAGACTACGTTTGAAGCCCTTATCCAGAGGTGCCTGCTGTCCGCCTCCGATCCGGTAGGTCCCCAGGGCACCTCTGTCTTTGGGGTGCCATCACAGCCTCCCCCGAGACAAGCTTTGTCCTTCCAAAGGCTGCTCTGAGCAGCCACGAGGAATACCTGAGAAAAGGCCTCGTGCTCATAGGATATGACAGTCTGGGGCCAGAGAAGTGCTTTGAATCTGGTCCTCATGTCCTTCACTCCAGGCCAGCAGGATGGTGCTGGTTTGGGGCAGGGAATTAACCCCTTGCAGCCCCCTCTCCTGGTCCCTTTTGGAAGGAGGGAGGCTCGCAGTTGGTTACAGTTGAGGTTTCGATGCTGATGGCTTAGAAATAAAAAAAGAATCCCTTCTAAGACCTTCAGAAAGGGCTGGCCTTCCTTCTGCCGGGTGACTGCCGTGGAGCCATGCCCCTTGGATGTTTGCTGAACTGCTTTACTCATTCAGAGCAGGAAGCAGCTGGGATTGTGCCAGGTCTGAGCCAAGGCTTCCGTACAGGAGCACGTGCCTCAGATTCTCATCTGTGATCTCTGATAACAAACTCATTTCAGAAAGAAATAACGAGTAGCAGAGAAGTGGAAGGTGATAACCTTTAATGTGGCTCTACAGAGAGCGTTGCATAGACCGGATCAAAGGGCCGAGGTTAACAGTAGGAGCTGCAACAAGGCCAAGTGCTGGGTCCTGCATTTAGGCCCCATCAACCCCAGGCAATGCTCCAGGCCTGGGGAAGTGTGGCTGGAAAGCTTCCTGGTGGAAAAGGACCTGGGGATTCTAACTGACAAGCGGCTGAACATGATCCAGCAGTGTGCCCAGCTGGCCGAGAAAGCCAAGGGCATCCTGGCCTGGAGCAGGAGGA
>JANHFZ010010345.1:30514-41050 GCA_027560215.1 Halcyon smyrnensis
AAAATGTTTCCCAGGAAGAGTAGTCAGAGACTGGAACAGGCTGCCCAGGGAGGGGGTTGAGTCACCATCCCTGGAGGGGTTTAAGGGTCATTTAGATGCGGTGTTGGGGGACACGGTTTAGGGGTGAGCTTTGTAGAGTAGGGTTAATGGTTGGACTCGCTGATCCCAAGGGTCTTTTCCAACCTGAATGACACCTGGAGCTGGATAGGAAAAACACTTCCCGTGGCAGTCAGGGCTTTATAAACTAGCTGGCTGCCTCCAAGCTGCTCCTCCATTTCCCATGGTCAGCCGGTGACCTGTCCCCAAAGCCCAGGCACTGGCTGCTCAGCTTGTGCCCGCCGCACGCGGGAAGGTGGGTGCTGAAGTGGCAGGCTGTGCAGGGGGCTTTGGGTGCTACACAGACTCATGCAGCAGCACGGCCTCACCCCCCATCACAGTGCCTTGAGAGGTGAGCTGTCTGAGGGCTCTGGCAACGCCCGTGGGACTATTATGGGTATCTGGTGTCAGTTCTGTGCAGTTTCAGCTGGGTCTGTTGTTCGGACTGAATGTTGGTGTGCACATCTTCCCCCTGTGGGTCTCAATGCAGCGGTTTCAGGGTGGGTTTGCCTGTGCACTCCTTTACAGAAACTTTTGGGCTCTATAGACCTTTCTTTGGACAGATCTCAAAAGGGCTACTGCGTTCAGTTGCTCAAAATCCTTTCTTTGAAGGCTAGGCTGCAGAGACCAAGGACGTACTGCACAGACCCTTTGACCTCGTCTTCCTCAGAGTGCCCCTGCTCCCAGAGGCACAAAGACAAAAGCATTTCCTTCACATCTGCACCCAGGGATTGCTTTTCTGCTCTGCCAACACATTTCGCTTGCTCTTGGAGTCTCTAGTGGAGTGTTTCTGGCAGGCGGTGCCGAGAGGTGCTGCCCTGACTGCAAACATCAGTTGTCAGAACAAACACACGCGCCGCTCAGCGATTCATTCTGGAGGGGGAACTGGGCCCAGGAAGCCAAGAGTGAGAAGAACCGGTTTGCAGTTCTCCTCCCTCATTTCCTTTCGCTGTTTACTTAACACAGTTTATTCATCTTTGCCCTGGTTGGCTGGCTGTAAAACAAAAACAGCACGTGTGCCTTTTTCAGAGATTTGGGAACAAATACTCTGAAGTTGTGTGCCTGAGAGAGGTGGCCAGTCCCAAAGAATCCGTTGGTTTCCTACCTGCTCCTCCTGGGGTGCTTTATCCTTGCTCGTCTCAGTTTCTTGACGCCATAACTGCTGCTAAGGGGTTTGCCACACGTGGCCCCAGATCCACATGTTCTGTTCTCCTCCGTGCCCCTTGTCATCCAAAGAGCTTTCCCTGGCAGCAGGCAGGCACCAGGCTGTCTTTACCCAGAGCTGGAGGGGGGTTGTTACTATGTCTGGGTGGTTCTTTGTCTGAAGTCACCTTCCTGGACTTGGGCAAAGAGTTTGACTCTGTCCTGCACGACATCCTGGTCTCTAACTTGGAAGGACATGGGTTTGGTGGGTGGACCACTCTGTGGATAAGGAATTGGCTGGATGGCTGCTCTCAGGGTTGTGATCAATGGGTCACTGTCCAAATGGAGACCTGTTAGGAGTGGAGCCCCTGAGGGATTGGTACTGGGACCAGTGCTCAAACATCTTTGTCAGTGACGTGGCCAGTGGGATCAAGGGACCCTCAGCAAGCTGGCTGAGCAAGCTGAGTGGTGTGATGGACACGCTGGAGAGAAGGGATCCATCCAGAGGGACCTGGACAGATTGGAGAGGGGCCAACCTCCTGAGGTTCAACAAAGCCAAGTGCAAGGTCCCACACCTGGGTTGAGGCAACCCCAAGCACAACTACAAGTGACAAGTGGATTGAGAGCAGCCCTGCAGAGAAGAACTTGAGGGTACTGGTTGATGAAGTGCTGAACGTGAGCCATCAGTGTGCCCCAGCAGCCCAAAATGTCCCAACCCTATCTTGGGCTGCACAAAAGCAGCGTGGCCAGCAGGTCAAGAGAGGTGACCCTGCCCCTCTGCTCTGGTGTCCACCTGCAGCACTGTGTCCAGCTCTGGAGCCCCCAACACAAGAAGCACATGGACTTTCTCAAATGGGTCCAGAGGAGGCCATAAAGATGGTGAGAGGGCTGGAGCACCTCTCCTGTGAGGCCAGGCTGAAGGATGTGGGCTTGTGCAGCCTGGAAAAGAGAAGGCTCTGGGGAGAACTTACAGTGTCTTTACAGTACCTGAAGGGGAGGCCCTATGGGAAAACCACCTTATAGGGGCTTGTGGTGATAGGATGAGGGGCAACGGTTTTAAACGAGAGCACGGTAGATTTAGATGTGACATTAGAAGAAGTTCTTTACTTTGAGGGTGGTGAGACACTGGGACAGGTTGCCCAGAGAGGTGGTGGAAGCCCCATCCCTGGAAGTGTTCCAGACCAGGCTGGATGGGGCTCTGAGCAACCTGCTCTAGTGGGAGGTGTCCCTGCCCATGGCAGGGGGGTTGGAACGGGATCATCTTTAAGGTCCCTTCCACCCCTGACAATTCTGTGAATTATTTAAACCAGGAAAACCTTTCCCTTTGCTGGGGGAATGGACACTGCCTGAAGTGAAGTTGGGTTGATGTACATACTGATTTAGGAGCACGTTCCATTACTCTGGTGCACTGCTGACACTTCTACTTGTGTTGACCACCACCTTTTTTTCTGGTTTTGGGCTTCTGTAATTGTAACCTCGATGCTTTATTACTGTTTTATTATTCTGGATTAAAGTCTTCCATTCCTGTAGCTATTACTTAAAATGTAGCTATTAAAAAAAAAAAGTGGATAAAAATGTCTTTGTCCAGCAGCTGCTGTGCACTCCAGGTTGGAATATACTGGGGTTATTTGAAGAGCCTTTGATGGAAATATTAATTCCAGACGCATCAGTGGGTGCTTTACTTGCTCTGAAATCAGGGAGGCACAAAGGATCTGTGAGGCCAGTTTGGGTGAGGCTACTCACTTCTGTTGGCAGCAAAAGCTTTGAAACCAGCTCCTGGTTATATTAACCACAGAATGAAAAAAAAATAGTATCAGGATTTATCATAAATGACTTGAGTTGTGCACACTGAAGTGCCCGCTGTGCCCCTAAGCTCTCACTGATGTTGCTGGGTGCTTAATTTCAGGCTCATGATGATAGTGAGCCGTAGGAAGAAAAATAAACTGGTGTTGCAACTCAGAATTCCATCACTTCACCTGTCAGCTCTACCAAATGAGCTTTGCACCTCGAGAGTTTCCTGTAGGTAGCTTGAGGGGTTCCCTGGGGAGAGCTACAGTCGTATCACGTGGCCTTTCCTAGCAAGGTCAGGGGACAGAAGTACAGAGTAAAGAATTCACAGTATCACAGGGTGTCAGGGGTTGGAAGGGACCTTGGAGATCTTCAAGTCCAACCTCCCTGCCAGAGCAGGACCATATCATCTAGCACAGGTCACACAGGAACGCATCCAGGCGGGTCTTGAAAATCTCCAGAGGAGACACCACAACCTCTCTGGGGAGCCCGTTCCAGTGTCTGTGACCCTGACAGTAAAGAAGTTCCTCCTCACGTTAAAGTGGAACCTCTTGTGCTCTACTTTATAACCATCCCCCTTGTCCTGTCACAGGGCACCAGTGAGAAGAGGCTGTCCCTTTCCTCTTGACACTCAGCCCGCAGATATTTATAAACATTTCTTAAATCCCCTCTCAGGCTTCTCTTCTCCAGACTAAAGAGCCCCAGATATCTCAGTCTTTCCTCATAAGGCATGTGTTCCAGCCCCTTCATCATCCTTGTAGCCCTTCGTTGGACTCTCTCGAGCAGATCCTTGTCTCTCTTGAACTGGGGAGCCCAGAACTGGACACAGTACTCCAGGCGAAGTCTCACCAGTGCAGAGTAGAGGGGGAATAGAATTCAGGTGATCATTGGCTTTTGTGGACCTCTTTGCAACGGCCCGAGATGGGTGTGGTGGTCTTTAAGATGGCTGTGTTCTAAAGTGTTCATTTCTCTTGCAGCAAACCAAGAGGAAACTGGATGATGCAAATAAACGCCTGGAGTTACTGTATGACAAACTTAGGGAACAGACAGTAAGTTCTGGTTTTTTACACCCCCCAAAGCAGATATTGCAGGTATGGCCAAGAACTGTCCTCGGCTGCTGACAGGATGAGCCACCACAGCCAATTCCCCTGCTGCCAGCAGGAACTGAGAGATGGGGTCAGAAAAAGACAAATGAAACAAAAAGCCCAGAAGATTTAGATGTTTCACGCTTAGTGACTTCACTGGAAAGCAGAGGTGCAAGTACTTTTGAAGATCTGGTGGTTTTTCCTGTCTGTGGCAGAACAAAAGACTGGACTTGGATCTCTCACTGCCTTAGGATTAGTCACCCATTAATCCTGTTTCTGTTGGCCCATCTTTGAGCAATGAGCTTTACCCCAAAAGCAAGAAAGCTCAGTAGTTTTTTTCCCAGTCTAGAACAGCAGGTCTCCCCCCCTCAGGGAATTGCATCCAGGGACTGGCAGTGCAGCTTGCAGGGCTTTGTGGAGCTGCAGAGAAGGTTGTTCTGCTGCTCAGAGACTTCCCAGGGCCTGTTCCCAGCGTGGCGCAGCTTTGAAGGTGGTTGCGTTTAAAGAAAGGGAACCAATTCCTGAGTTGACACTTATGGAGTTGTGCTTTTCTAGCACTAGGTGTTAATTTCTGCCTTGCCTGGCTCCCTTGCAGCTCTCGCCGACCATCGTTAGCGGCTTGCACAGCATCGTGAAGAGCATCGAGACCCGCAACTACCAGGAAGGACTCAACATCCACACGCACATAGTCAGCACCAGCAACTTCAGTGAGACCTCTGCTTTCATGCCTGTCCTGAAGGTTGTCCTCACCCAGGCCAATAAGCTGGGGGTCTGACCTAACCCTGCTTTTGGCAATTCTTTCACCGTTGCTTGCTTTTTTTTCTTCCCAAAGAACTGCTTTTCTACAGCAAAGGTGCAGGAACTGGACCAGCTGTCCCCGGGGGCAGGTTGGGGTAGAGGTTGACAATTGGCATTACACTCTCCCTGCAGAACCCTTCATTCTTGGGTGGCTGTGGAGCACTGGTGCTTTTCTTATTTTAATCCTTTTTATTCCCATCCCTAATGATTCTTGTCTACGAATAGTGTATTTAATGGATGACGCCCTGTACTGTCCATTTTTAGATGCATGGTATATACTGCTAAACAGTGGCTTTTAATAACAGATAACTGTGTTCAAACAACACAAGAGGTTGTGTATCAGACCCTAAACCAGATGTTCCCTTCCACCTCACTCCTCCACCAGATTAAAGAGTCTGAGCGTATTAGAAGTCTGTTGAGTCTTTCATTTCACGGACCTGCTTGCTCTTAGTACAGTTTTCATGTTAAGTAGCTTTAATTTTGCACTGGGGCCAACGAGCAGAATAAAGGCTGATGTGATATTTTCAATAAATGTTTAATTTATTAAAATGTGTCTTTATGAAGCGCAACTTCCCATTCTGTAGCTTTTGAAGCCGGAGTGTAGCGGGTTAGAAGGAAAGGTTGAGCAAGGATGTCTCACGCAAATTGGTTCCTCTGATGAAATCCAGCTCAATTTTATTTCTTTTCCAGCGTTTTCTGACCTCATAAGCTTGTGCTTTTTTTTTTTTTTTTTTTTTTTTTTTTTTTTGGCTTTTTTTTTTTGCTTTTTCCCCATGAGCATTGATTTAGAGTTGCTTTGTTTCAGGACTTTAAAAAAGAAAGAACAATGGGAGTCATTTTCTTTCCCTTGCTCTAGGTTCTAGATTTCTAAGCAGGGTTCTGCTCGAGTCATTCAGAAGGCTTGCAGGTATCCTGCTTTATTCATCCCTGCCCTTCATTAAAACTCATTGCCCAGCAGGCTCTGGCTGAATCACATCAACACACTAAAGCTGCTGGAAAGGGGTCAGAAGAAACTGGCTCTCTACCCTCAGCCACATCACCAGCCCCACCTCTGCTTCCTACACCATGCTAGCTACTAAATATTTTGCAGCACCTCCCACTGCAGATGAGGATGGTACCAACTCGATGGGCTCCACCCTTCCTCCCCTGGCACTGCTGGGTGCCACGAGGGGCCCGAAGAAGGGGAAGGCAGGAGGAAAAGGGCTGCACAGGAACAGAAATGTTGCCAGCTATAGCAACAGCAGAATTTGGACAGCTTAGTACTGCAGGGTCTGCTGCAGACGGGGAAAGGGCTGCTGCACCGAAGGTCAGTACTGATGCCTCCCTTGGAGCAGAGCAGAGAAGCACAGGATTTGGAAGCTGGTCTTGCCTATGGTCTCCCTGAGGGGTTTTTGTGGGGAAGTCCTGGAGAAGAAGCTGGAGTGGTGGCAAGCAACACCTGCGAAGGACGCGCAGATGGTCTGCTGGGCCAACTAGGGAGGCTGGCAGAAGGGGGATGCCCTCTGGTTAGGGACAGCATGCTGCGCTGTGGCAGAAGCGTTGCTATAAACTGGGATTAAGAGGAGCAGCAGGAGCTGAGAGGGACTAGCTGGGAACATGCTCCTCAGGAGGATGTGGCTTTGTAAAAGCCAAGGAATGATGGATGGTGTTGCATGAAATTTTTCAAGGCTTTAATGCACCTCAGAGAGGATGCCAAGGGAGAAGGGACTGGGCGAGACAGGCAGAAGTCAGGGGCTGAAGAGTTGATTTAACGGGAGGATGCTAAAAACACTTGCTTGTTCAGCTCGTGAAGAGCAGGAGGGAATTGGGCTGACTGGAACTAAAGAGCAGTGTCAGCATGAGACCACGGGTGGTAGGAGCTGACCACAACTCAACTCGCTCTGGAAGTTGAAGCGGTCAAAAATTAGGCCACAGGATCAGACAGAAACAGGGGGTGGGGTTGAGCTAATAGAATAGTATCTTTGGGTGCTGTGATGTTGCACCACCAGCCCCGATGCTCAGCGACAGAGTCATCTCGCTCTCCTTGCTGCCAGGAAAGCTGTCCTCTGCTTCAGCCACCTCAGGAGCAGAAACTGCACTGCCCGAGTACCTGAGGTGAGTGGATGCAAAAATCTGCCGCTTCTCTCCCGAGAGCAGCTGAGATAAATAATGCTAATAGTTAATTAATTACGCTGCCGTATGTTCATGGCTTCGGGGAATGCCAAGCACTTAGCCACCCAGCTGACGGTGTAAACGTGAGGAGCCGTCTTCATTGGCAGAAGGCAACGAAGCTTTGCCAACGTTCTGCTCAAAGACTTTGGCCCCGAATAGCCTAATTCTGACCTCGGGGAGCGTGAAGAGATGGGGACCGGGGCATTGCCACCAACCAGGCTGCTGCTCTTTGCTGCCTCCCCCCGAGGCTGCAGAGTTAGAAGGAAGGGGGATGGAAGGAAAGTGGGGAGGTGTGATCTGCAGGAACGTTGGTGTCCAACAGCAGCTGACACGAGGAGCTGCTTCAGCACCTGCCATCCAGGCAAAAGCCCGGGGAAGGGAGTTTGTTATTGCAGTGTTAACGCAGCTCCCTCCCCCTGCCCAGGCAAACAGGGAGGGGGTGCAACAGGCTGAGCATTTAAGTCCTTGAGTGAGAACCTTTTTTCTGCCTGGAAAGCTCTGTAAGGGATTGGCCTTGGTTTTTTTGCTGGCAGAAGTCCAAGGTCAGCATTAGCCAGGAATGTTGGAGATGGTCTGTTCAATCACGGCAGTGTTTCTGTTCGGATCGGCTTTGTTCTGTGGTGTGCCTTTCGGGTAACGGTTCCCCACCATAGGCTGGGAATGTGGGTTTACCGTCGGGTAGCTGTGTTTTCTCTGCCCAGAAAGAAGCATATGCTAGACGGGCTGGGCTACCGAGAGGGAATGGATGGGGGTCTTGCTCCATAGCTGCTTCTCTCCGAAGCCATGGAGGGGAGGGGGCATGTTTTGGGAAGCATGGCAGACACAGCATGCAGAGAGACACCACTCCCCCAAGTCCTGCAGCCTCCACACAGCTTCATCCTCACCTTCATCCTCACCCTCAACACCCCCCTGGTCCTTTGCTTCTGCAGCAGCAACCCCACTCCGTTACGCCTGAGAGGGGGGAAAAAGGAGCCTCTGGCTCAGAGATTTCCCTCCCTCTCCCCCCCACACCATATCTGCAATCCCCCGTGGCTCAAGGGAAAATGGGGCTCCTATGGCCTAACATCTGCCACCAACTGGTCCTGCCCCCCTGCAGGGGATGCTGAGAGTCCCGTTGGGGTGCTCAGCGCCAAGCCAAGTCGCTCAGCCTTGAATAAGAGCCAAGGCCGCTGTCGAGAGTACCCTAGGAAGCGCAATAAATCACGTGCTGGCACCCAGCGGAGTTTCAACGTGCCCAGGGGAAGCTCAGGGCAGTCCACCTCTGCACGCCCAGCTGGTCCCTTGCGCGTTTTCTCTGGCAGCCCCACAGATGAAACAGATCCATCACCCCATGGCCTGGCAGGACGTGGTTAGTGCAACCCTCACTTAAAAGAGGCCAAACCAATTAAAATTCCTATGAGGTTAAAACCGCTAGTTAGGCAGGAGAGAGTATAATTAAGAGGATTTATTAAGGAGCACCCTAAAAAGACAACTGCAGCTAGGTCCGTGCTCGCCTGGACAGCACAAGGGAGAGTTCTTGGCAACGTGTTGCTCAGCTTCTTTTCCAGGTCCATGAGAAGCACTTCAATACATAAACACTGAGCACATATTTCTTGTCCCTCTGATGTTTTAGGCTTTGTTTCCTTCTTTACCACCTAAAAGCCTTCATTTGAACGATGCTTTGCGGTCATTACTTGTATTTTCATGGCATGGGAAAAGAAAAAAAAAAGGCCCCTTCTCTTTCCCTTTCCTTGAAGGATCTTTACATCAAAACCAAACCTGGATTTGGACATATACTCTCTGCTGATTCACTTGCCTCAGGAGGTGTCGTTAGTAATCAATTAGCACAGCAGACTAATGTGCTTTGTCCCGGCATCGCTCACAAAGCCGCTCTCCCCCAGGGCCGTTGGGGATCACCTGGCAGGCAGCAAGGCCAGTGCTGCCCGGAGACCTTTGGGAGGGGGCTGAGCTGGTGCCCACCGGCCTCCCCCTGCCCCGCTGCTCTCAAATGCTGCCAAGACCCTCCTCTCAACTCTTTGGTGTGGCTTTCTGAAGGGAAGTGCTTCCAGATCAAGTGACTTCAGGAAGGATTAGTAAGTTCTGGAGCTAGGCAGTGTTAGAGCTCAGGTTTTGCCATGTTTCTTAAACCTCTGGATAAGAAAAAATGGAAAACCTCTTTGAGATACTGCAGAGCCTTTCGAGCCTTTTGCAGCCTCCGCTTAACTCGCCTCGGTAAGGCAAAGAGCCTTTAGGTCTCGTGTTCGGCAGGAAGGCGTTTTCAGGGCTCAGGCATCGATCACCCCGAGAGCTGGAGCTGCCACTGCACAACAGCCTGGGGCCGCTCACAGGTTTAACCGGATCCCCTTGTGCCACCCTCTGCACAGCGAGCCAGGAACCCGCTCTCTGCGGGGCAGCACCTAACCAGCAGCAGCACTGGGTTCCTGCAAGCCCGTCGTGTTTTCAACTGGAATCGGAAGCCCCGCAAGACCTTGTCCTTTCGTTCTTGCCCTGGTTTTCCTGACACGCGGTCGTGTTGGTGGAGAGCAACCCGTAAGGGAAAGCAAGACGGAAGCATCTTTGAGGCACAGACTAGACAGGTCACAGGGACCACAGCTAACGTCAGGTGCTTCTCACCCCCACAGAAAAGGTGTTACCCCAGCACAGGAGGCGAAACTCAGCAGCAGACGGACACATGAGACAGCGGAACATCCAGCTGGGATTGCCGGCAGCAGCAAGATGTGCAGAGGAGGGGGAGGCTGGAACCTTTAAACACTGCCTGGAGCTCTCACTTCCCATCTGCCTACAGCCACCACACCGTCACTATTACGTCCAGCAGACCAAACCAAGCAGTTTCCTGGTCTCTAAACTACGCTCAGGCATTTTTTTGTGTGTCAGACTTGCATATCCTTGGCTTTTAAATTTATCAAGCTTGGAGTGCTTCCTGAGGAAATCTCCTGTTGCGTTTGTCGCTGGTTTGGTTGCAGCTCCTCAGGCTTCTGGGAGCAGCCAGTGTAGAAGGGATGGGGGCTTCTTTCTGCTCTTGGACACTGAGAGGTGGGAAAGTCATTATAAGGAGCCCTCCCTTCCATCTGCCCCCAACATCCTACGTCAGAGCCCTAAAAGGAAAGCACATATTAAGTTGGCAGTAGGGAACTTGGCTGAACAGTTGACCTTGGGCACCCAGAGGATGTCAGAGCAGGAGAGCATGGCACAAAGTTAAACCATCCTCTTCCGCAGCCGGGGTGCAGCGATGGGGTCACCGGCCACACACGGTGGCGGAGCCAGCCCCAGCCGGGGTGCGGAGCTGTGCCACCCCTCCATCCCTCCTGGCCGGCCAAAAACCTTCCACGCTAAACGAAACGCATCGAGGCCACGCATTTTGATCACGACTTAGCGTCTGGTTCGCACCTCACGACTTAAACCCTCCCGTAAATACACCTCTCGGCCCGGTGTCAGCGACCACCCGCAGGGTCCCTCCGAGGAGAACCCCCGACCC
>JANHFZ010010346.1:1724-44148 GCA_027560215.1 Halcyon smyrnensis
CTTGTGATTGTAGAGAGAGCAGGGAGTCTTTATGGTACTGATGTAATCTTCGGTCTTACATCCCAAAACACTCAGTGGCTAAGAGGGCAATGCAGTGGTTAGATTTTTGGTGAGTTAAGCTGTTTCTGTTTTCTCCTTTTCCTCTCCCTCTTACAGAGTCTGAGGGGAAAATAGTTACTCAGTAATCCTATTGCACTCACTATTGCCTGCTCCAAATAGCTATGCTTCTAACATCTTACATTGGAATGTTATTAATTTTGTTTTCAAAGACAGATACAGAAGATGATACTTAGAGCGTGCTTCGGATACATGTATTTACATAGATTTCTATGGAAAAATATTTAGCTAGATAAAAATGGGTTTTGATATCCACAGATTACTCACAGTAATATGTATATCTATGTACACTAGAGAAGGTGTTTACAACATATTAAGGAATACTTCCTTCTGCAGTGAATAATTCCTTCTCTCTTCCCTGTTTTCTGCCTATGTATATTAATAATGTTTAGACAAGAGACTAACCTTGGCTGCATTAGGTGTTCAAAACATCCTGAAAAACATACGCACTGAGGGAAGTTCTCTGGCTAAAATCATCTTGGTGGTTGTAGTAAGAAGCCATCTGAAAGTGCTTGTTGCACAAACTAAACACCAAATATCTTCACAAGGCTGGGAAAAAGACTAAACAGAATCTGAAAAGAGCACCTGATAATCACTCAGACTGCCAAATAATAGAACTTAACTGCTAATCACAGAATTAAAAAAAAAAAAAAAAGAAATAAACTGTACCATATTAAAGAAAATTTTATCTGCATATGTTTTTCTGTTGGATGAGAACTGGACAGGTTCTATCATTCCTGGCAATGTGAGTGCAGCAGTTCCACATTGGTACAAGATGCAACTTCCACCTTACTGCACCATCCAGATTATTACATGCATACAAGAGATCTGACATAACTGCAGCAATGTCTTTCACAGAATTAATGCCATCTGACTGAAGAGCAATCCTTTTGTCTACATTTTAACATTTATTTGTTTTATAATTGCATGAGTTCCTTCTCCATGGTAATGGTCTTTTCCATTGATGACAGCTCTTAAACATAGAAATAATTCTAATTAAAAAAAAAAAAGTACAATAAATGAAATATAATTAAAATGATCACCCAAATAGGAAAACAATTATGTTGCCTGAAAGATTTCCTATTACCACAGTGTTTTAATTACTTCAAAGGAGGTCAAGAGAGATATATTCAAACCCAAAGAAACCCAGCAAAACGAAAGAAAAGCTGAAGTCTTTAAAGGTGGTGGACCCAAATTAACCAAAGCAGCCAAGGACGGTGAGAGATTCAGTGATTAGACACACACTATAGGGGTCTTTACAGGTTCAGATAGTGATTGTTTCAATAATTTCTATAAAAGAAATCAGATCCTTTTCAGATAGGCTGCCAAAATCCTAAGTCACTCCTGAAAACGAAGGCTGATTATAGGATTCACTTCAAGCCCATGTACGTCATCAGCAATCAGTTGAAATTACAAATTAGAGACATATTATCAGCAGTCAAGTTAAATGTAAATTAGACAGGAGCAAAAAGAATCTAAGCAGCATCACCTGGTTTAGAAGGAAAGCAAAAAACAAAAATAGATCACTTTTATTTCTCTTTTTTTTCCTAGTCCAAGTCAAGACATTTGATAGGTAAATTTAATTTTAATCTAGAAACAAGAATAATTCTCCCAAACATCTTTTAATGAATGGAACTAATGAAATCCTAAATTACTGTCATGGGGAGGTACAAAATAATATATATAGTTATTAAAATATAAAAACAAAGAACGTATTTTTAGGAAATGGATTTAATTGAAAGAATCCTAAGAAGTCTTGGTTACATGTTTGTTATTTTTACTTTATTCATGTGCTGCAACAAGCCATATGATTCTGTCAAATATTGGAAGCTGAAAACAGAAATAATCCACCTCATGCTATCTATGTTAGATTTCACCCTGATGGATGAGGCTTGTCCACAATCAACCATGCTGCATGAATCTAGGCAGTGAATATGTCTAGTTACCTTGTATGAAATCTCTGTCTTTTTTGATGTAGGAAGAGTATTCACATAGCCTAACTTATGTGAGAAGTATGTTGTGTTTTATGACATGAATGATACGGTTTATGTGAGGCTTTTACTGCCTCTTTTTCCTCCTTTCAATGATTCTGACAGATGAGTCATCAGCAGACACTCTACCAGGTCATAGCCAGAATGTCCATGCACAGGGCTATGACTTTTCAAACACGCCAAAGAAATGTAATAATAGAAGATCCACTTATGCTGCCATGAGGCTGAATTGTGTAATTCATCCTGTCTCTTGTTACTACTTCAGTACATGTTCCAAATCAAGTGTTCCTTCTAAACCATACACAGCCATGCATGTTCACCACTGTGCTCAGCTTACAGACCCCAGGTCTATGCAGCTGTTTTAACTATTAAGGAAATAAATGGATAGGGAGGTTGTGATTCCAAGCTCAATAAAGGTTAGAAATCAAAGCTGTTGTACTGCCAGTCAGCATTACGTTTGGAGTGCTTTGGTCCCACAAAGACATGCACTGGTATGTGTTGTTCTGTCCTGCAGGAAGCTCGTCAGCTCATGGCTTGTCTCTCCAAGAGACCATGACTGAGTGTTGCTACCCAACAAGCTCAATTAAAAAGGAAAACCAAAAAAGGTTACTTTTTGATAGTTTTTTTGATATTATTTTGTTTGATTGTTTGATATTTTCAAGTTTTATTTTCATTGTTACCATTATTTCAAATATTTTTTTTTGCTATTTCAAGGGAAAATTTGTATTTTCTGATATTTTTGATTTATTAAAGTTAAAAAGGAAGATGGTTTTCTTAACTGAAGACTTCTGTCTGGCTGTGTTAACCCAAATGCTCACATGAGCCTCTTTCAGCTTATCACTGTTGCCTCTTTGCAACAGTATCACTGTATCTTTCCTATTAGTGATTAAACTATATAAGCAGTCTGTGAAAAAGCCCAATTTGTAATGGGGAAAACAAACAAACCAATCAACCAACCAATGACTTTTCCGTGTTTCTATACTTGCAAGCCTAGCAGAGCTATTAGCATCATAACTCAATAGTAATTATTTTGATAATTCTGCAAAAACTTGTGGAGGGTTAATTTTCAAGCATGAGGGTATCAGTGGGGACTTCTTACACAATTATATATTTATTCAGTTTAAGGAGATAACACAGGCACAGTATTACCAATATTCACCCCAGTGAGAGTCTTGACAATACTCAGAGAATTTTTAATCTTTGAAGAACAGAGAAAAAGTTAAATAAATCTGTATGTTTTAAGTACCTCTGGGACTAGAATTTCTCCGTGTATAATGTCACCATGGGCTCCCAGAAACAGTAATGCAACTGATAACTATTTCACAATGAAAGTACCACCATAACCTTGATATGACAGAGACTAAATGTATAACCTTTCAAAACTCTTAACATCTGGGACACTTATCTGTCTGAAGAATACTTGCCAAATTATGCTTTTTGTTGCTTTTTTTTTGTTGCTGATTACTTGTTCTGATTACTGTTCTGCATAAATGCAAACCACACACTCCATGCTCATAGTTTTTAAATATGTAATTTTGTGAAACTAAGCAGTTGGCCTCTGTCTTTCGAGGTTTGAGGTCGTGGTCAGTTTTGGGGGTTTTTTTGCACAATTTTATTCAAACATGGGCCATATCAAAAGTCTGAAAAAATGTGGGTTACTTATACGGAATACAATTCATATCCCATAGAAGTCTCTGTTTGTTCATTGTGCCTAAATTCCTCACAGCCCTGAATGCTAAGTGCATATAGAGCATCTGCATGGAATGAACAGGCATGCAAAGGGACTAGCTATGCAAACTCCCTCTGTAGGTAGAATCTGGAGAAAGAGGAGAAAGGCAAGAGAAAAGAAAGATGTGACAAGGAGGTGAAGCATCAACAAAAAGGCAGAAAGATAGAAAATGTCATAATAAAATTTTCTCATTAGCTTAATTCATTCTTTTTGTTCTCATGCTACTATGAGCAAGCTCTACTTCATGTGAGCCCTTCCTATTTTTAACCTGTGTTCATACTTCACTCAGTAGACAAAATGTCCTAATCTAAGAATGACTTCCTGCTCAGTCCTGGGTAGTAAAGGATGTTGTTGCACATGGTACTTCTGCCTTATCTCTTACAAGTATTGGAAGAGAAAGTGTGCTTTCCCCTCAGGGCAGCTAAGTTCTGTCTTGAAGAAGCGGAGTCTGTCTCTGCCAGAGTTCCTGAGCAATGTTGCACAGTCCATTACATTACATGTTTCACAAATGGTTAGTAATGGTGTGCTTGTCTTTTCTGAAGATTGTGAAGCCTGAGATGAAGAAGCACCAAGTCACATTTACAGTTAAAGTGAATGGGTGCAGTGCTTGAAGGTGCAAAGTATTACAAAACATGACAAGAGCCCATGACCTAGGTCCTTGGTAGCTCAGCACTGACTGTTGTCTGTGTGCCTCTGTAAAGTGGGATATATTATCCTGTCACTTTGTAGAGGTCTTGTTAAGATAGATTAAACTTCATGAATCTCACAGAGCTTTGTGTGATGAGTACCATAGGGAAGCCCATAATGAAATGAATAATTCTGTCTTCAGCTCAGGGTTTAAGTGCTGTGTATAGGTAAGGCCTAGGGGAACACACTGAACAATAAAAATAACCAAAATATCAAAGACTTGCTCATTACTTGAACTCCATTCTTTATGTACCCTGGATGAGGTGGTGGAAGGGTCCAGAAAAAAACCCATGTCATGGTCTATTTAAAGACTACATGACGCTACACAGGCAGGGAGACAAGGTTAATTCTTGTTTTGCTGTCTCTTGAGTACTTGATTTTGCAGCTTTAACAATACTCTTTCAGTACAGCTTTTTATGTATAGGGAACATTTTATAGCTCTCTCTCTGTCTCTCTCTACCATTAGGTAGCTGGGAGAAAAACTCACACAACCTTAAAATGCAAGTTTTGGCATCAGTCCAAATGCTTTTTTCCTGGTTTTCCCTCTTTTTTTTTTTTATTTTAAATTTTTATTATTATTAAGTATTAGAAAAAAAAGAAAACCTCAAAAAAAGCATATAAAATTTGTTTTAAGCACAGGTTGTACCTTGGGTTTATGGCAAACACATGAAGCCCAACATCCAATGCAGAAAACCTTGATGCTGTATTAATCTTCTTATTCACCTTCTCCTTTTTTTGTCCCCTTCCTTTTTTTTTTTTTCTTCCCTGGGTTGCTTCATATATGCCATAATGTAGAAGTATCTTCACAGTATGATAAATTTTGTGACTTAAGTGAGTTTTGAAAAGCCTGAGTTCCTAAATTGCTTATGATCATACAGTGAGAGCTTTTTAGCAAAACAAAAAAGTAAGATGCAGAAATTCTGTTGTAGGATTTTACACTGTCTAAAATTATGGATATTGCCTGTAGGTGTTCTAAATTCAAACTTCACTGAAATTTCAGTTTTATTTCCCTCCATTTTTGCATCTTTGCATCTCTGAGGGTGCTGGTCATGAATACAGTAATAGTTGAGGGAGTTTCTTGGAAGAAAGACACACTGGAGAGCGGGACAGTGGCCAGGCTGTTTTGTCTGTGTCATTCAGTGTACAGTTAGTGAGCGATGTGCTCACCAGGTTACAAAAAAATGGGGAGGGCTGGAGACAGCTATCAGGCTGGTCAGATAAAAGACTTAATTCCAAATCACACTCTGCCCATGAAGTAATTTTTTTTTTTTTTTTTTTGTGGTGCTGGTAGCCCCCAAATTTACTTGATTCTTTAAGATCTCTCAGTCTGACAAAGAAAAAAGAGTATTCTTGTAGTGCCCAATGTGCATGCTTAATTATCTTAACAGAGTCACAAAGGAATACTTCCTGGAAAATTTAACCTTTTTACTTCTTTAGCTTCTCTTTTTCCCTGCCTTTACTAGCATAAGCATATTGGGTGCAAATGCACACTGAAGTAGCAGCAAAGAAAGCAGAAGAGGTGTTACGTGTGTATTTTTTTTTTAGTTTGAAGTTTTACAATGAATCATGAAAGTACAGTGTAGCCTTAGGGAAAAACTGTTTTCTTGAAAGACAAGTTCCTTATTTAGCACTTGAAAATACTTTTGCTGTTGGTGCACAGTAGATGTTACCTGTTCATTTGTTTTTGAAACAAATTCTATTTATTCAAATAAGTCTCTATGAATAGGACTGCACTGTGGTTATTTTTGTTAACTTATAATTTGCAATTGTCATTTTAAACGTATGGATGTGCATAAATTGTACAAACTTAACTGTCTTACAGGCTTATGAATTTCTACCTACCATAGCAGTCACATTTCAGAAAAATCCCAGTCCATATGAAAACCCAGCTGTGGCACTGGAGTCTATATTAAGGTTTTTTTACAGGTTTTTGGTTTGTGTTTTCTGTCTATGCCACGCCTAGCCCTCTTGTGGACAGTTCTTTGGCGAAGGAGACAATGAGAAACAGCTGAGGACTGGGACAGTTTGCAACTTTTCCCAGCAATCTGTGAAACTAGAAATAAGAGTACCATTTGATCATTGTCTGTGGCCAGCTAGGACAGGATCACTGGAAACTATTCGTGATGATTCATCCAGAAAAGCATGAGAAATTTAACCTTTCTGCAAAATTCAATTCCTTTTAGCTATTCCTCAAATGTCTCGATACCTTTTTAAAAATTATTTATTATTTTTTAAAAACAGACAAAAACCCAAAGAAAAGTGTCTTTCACAAAATCATGCAGTTAAGTGCATCTAGCTTGAAAAGGTAGAGCTCTCTGATTTCATGAAACTGTAATCTTTCATTATGCAACTGATGAAAGCACATACAAGCATTTCAAAAGAGGGCAGGCTGTTTGTGTCAACAGTGGATGCTGCACATTCCTTTGAGGTAAGCCAGTGACAATGCAAAATGCCTACTATACTGCATGCCCTTTACACAGATTTGAAAGCTTCCTAGAGGTGTTGAAGAACACTGGGATAGCTTCAGCTATTTGCATACAAAATGTTTCTTTTTTTTTTCAGTAAATAAATCAAATTCCATCGTTTTAACTACATGTATATCTTTTGTTCCAATTTTTAAGCAGTTCAGTGAAACAGCTACCATAGCAGTTTCAGCCTGTGAAAAGAACTTGGGAGAGAAAAAACAATACTGTCAGCATTTGTCTTTGGGCACTATTTTACTGCATTTACCCTCCTATGAGACAGTAGCTTTCAAGTAGGCCCAATAACTGTGAGGCTATCTTGCAGGACCAAAAAGGCAAGGGGGACATAAAGCTTCAGATATGATTACAGACAGACTGGGAAAGTATTGGCTACAAAGGTAGCTGGTGAGCAGAAGCCCATCAGAGCCTAGTTTTCATCTGAGATTTGTTAAAAAGAAACTCTCCAATCTTTGACATACTCACCTTAGAAAAAATCTCATTTTTTTCTCAGCATCTTTTTTTTACATTTTATTATTTATATTAACCAGTGAATCAGTAATAATAGGTGCGGCTGTTTTTGCACACACCCCACTCCATAGAGGAAATTATGTCTTTGGAATGTAGTGTAAGTAATGGTAGTAAAATTTGCTGTGTAATACACTCGATGGTATAAATCCGTCATTCTAGGTAACATCCATAGAACAGCATTCCACAACTCAGAAAGAAGTGCCTTTTTCAGTAATAATTTATATTTTACTTTCTAAAACACTGAAAATGGGGAAAAAAATGTCAAAAATCTGATTTTGATTGTTTGAACCTACTTTAAAGAGATTCTTTTAGAAGTAAATAAACTTCCAATTGGCTAAGTATTCATCATTTTCTGTACAGGAAAACCTTAAGAACTTCATGATTCTGCATTTAGAAAACACAATTGTTAATTAGAAGCATAAAGAGAGAAGTGGATCCATGTTGAAGTGTGAATATGTCTGTGATTAAATATTAGGATTTTTGTTTGGAAATGATTGATAGGTTGCTTTGTTTTTCAGGATGATTTATCAGTAAGATTTAATGTAAGCATTTTTTTTGTTTAGTTGGTTTGTTTGAGGGGGTTTGGTTTAGGATAATTTAGAATATTGTTATCCAAAATTAGCCAGAAAATAAAACAAAGTTAACTTTTACTTAGATAAACTATTAAAATAGCTTCATGTTTCAGGGGCACTGCTAGTATATCCTCATTGTCAGTTTGACACAAAGTGATTTAAATCAGTAGGAGTCTTCTAGTTAATTTCAGTGTCCTAGGATTCACAGTTTGTCTGGCTGATAAAGAATAGTGGTGACTATATAAAAATCCCATCTGTCTCACTCGGACACTGCCAACGTGCTTCTCAGAATCAAACTCCTAAATTTTTTTTCAGGAAAAAGTCATTCTTACATAAAACCAGCATTTCTGGATCTGCCAACATTTGACACTTGTGAGGTCAGGAGGTCTCATGTTTTTGGATTATGATGACAAAACTTTCAGGATGTACAAGACTTGATCAGAACTCCCATCCAATTGAACTGGTGAAAAATCTTCAGTATCTTTTGAGTCACTCTATGTTTTTTTTTCACTGAAGCATTCCTGTTCTTTTAGGGTAACACAGTGTTAGGTATCTAAGAAATACCATTTGTAGATACGTAGTTTTTCCACTGCTTCTTTCCCCACCTTGATTACTAGCTTGTGATGTTGACAGGTTAAGAAAAAATTATCTGAAATAAAACTTCTGAATTTCTGTAGTTTCTTTTGCTTTTTCTGTTCTTTTCATTCGTCTCTTTTTTTTTTTTTTTTTAATTCATTCTGAAATATAAAAAGCCACACACCAACCCTAACATCGGAGAGCAAGTATGATTGTAAGTGCCCTTCTTTTAAACACTTGTAAAGGATACCATTCAGAAGCTGGGAGGGGGGGTGCTGTGAGAGGAGGTTGAATCCAATCAGAGCATGTGTGTAACCAAACAAAAGAGTGTTACCTTTCATTGTTTAATATGCCTAGCAGTAAGGTGGTGCCACTTAGGATGGTGGAAAGTAACACATAGTGGGGCATATAATTAAGTGAAGCTTGAAGAATTATTATGCAAGTACAGCTCAGCATAATGAAGACCCAGGGTTGTTTTCTTTTAATATCATATTTTGACACTAAGTAAAAAATTGAAATGTGACACTAATGC
The DNA here is from genome assembly GCA_027560215.1 of Halcyon smyrnensis. Classification (NCBI taxonomy): domain Eukaryota; kingdom Metazoa; phylum Chordata; class Aves; order Coraciiformes; family Alcedinidae; genus Halcyon; species Halcyon smyrnensis. The sequence continues at coordinate 10,919 of JANHFZ010010346.1, forward strand.
TTCTTTGAAATGGAAGGAACCTGCACATACAGGTATTTCAAAGAAAAATATGATACTTACTTTCTGTGGAATAGTACTTTTCCATTTTTTATTTAAGTCAAATAAAATTTTATTTATTAAGGTCTTGATACAGTTTCAGAAGAAGAATGTGAGAATTTCCATTGATCTAAATAGAAACTGGTTCCATCCTGTTGAAATACTTATATTTCTCTGTATTCATACGAATAAAATTTTATAATTACTCTGAAAACTGCAACGCATACCAATTAAACCCCAGTTTCTGGTCTGTGCAGAAGAAGGTATTGTAAACTGAGGATTTCAGCATGAGCATGTTCATGAGGGACAGCTCTAGGCTTGCCACAACAGCAGTTTTTTGCTGTCGCTGCAGAAGATTACAAGAGAGTTTAATTAATACAGCATTTGGAAGAGTGAGAAGATGTCTGTCCAAGATAATTCTCTAATTCTGGTACCTAGCTTGAGTGGCAGTGGGTTTTTCTTTCACTACGTGAGGTGTATTTTAAAAGGAGAACCACAAGATATTTGAACTTCATCCTTGTTGCTGTTACTGCACTCCAGGTACAGGGGTTGTGAAAGTAAGATCTCTAAGACATGCTTTGCTGGTGCTAGGTGCATCTTTAACACTGCTCTGAAATAGGGGAGCAATTCAGCTGCGTATGCTAAAGGTGTCTATTATTATTATTCAGTTCCCTAGACTATCCCACATGTTGGCATGGGGTTGACAGATGCACAACAAAACTTAGTGATCCTAACACATTTCAGAGTGCAGCTAGAGGTGAGTCAGGATATCCTAAGGTGCTATTTAGGTACTAGGTGTCTGTGTTTAGGCAACTAATGTCCTTATAAGGTTTCCGTAGTTTCCTCTATTTTTCTACAAAATAAGAGTCCAAAAGAAAGTTATAAACATTCATCTATACTCACATAATAAATTAACAGGATGAAAAAGAATCAATATGAATATAGAAATCTATAAAAAAATCAAAATAAATACTTGTGGAAAAGAATGTTTTCTGAGAATGCTGTTGAGTCTCTCCTTAAATCTATTATATTCAGCTTTAGCAATAGAGCAAAATTTGGGGAAAATGAGATCGAGGGATTCTTCTTCTGTCTCTCTCAGATTAAAAAACCAAAACAAAACAAAGCACAATTTATTTTCCTGAGGAAGATTTTGGTAAGGTTTTGGCAGAAATATTTATCTCTTTAAACTGTTAAAACTTCACCTCTTGGTGCCAGGAAAGGTGTCAAGTCATGAGTGTTTAACCCTGAATTCAAATGGTGTCTTGCACTCCTAATACTCTCATTCTATAATTTCAGATCAGAAAGAGTTAGAGAAAGAACTCTGAGTCTGAGAAAAAAACAGGACTTTTAGTTCACATATCTTGACAGGATCCTTCAGCATTTGGAAACTCCCTTTTATGGAAGGCTTTTGTATTTAATTCTTTTCACTGATATCCACTAGAGGTAAACACAGTCAGTGGTGGCTGGTTTGTATTATTACAAAACAATGATAAGAAAACCTGATTTATCGGCCCAGTACCTAAAGGAAAACTGAAATAAAGCAAAATGTCTTTTGCATCTAGATATAGGACACATCCATTTGGTTGAAGATAATTTAAAATATCACTTAAAAGTTCATTTAATTTTTTTCTTAGAAGACAAACAGGCATAAGGTGACCAGAGAACAAAATAACTTAGATCTCTACAAGTAAAAATGTATGTCACTTATTGCAGAAAAGAAGTTGGCTGACCCTGCTGTTCGTGTCTGACAACCTGACCCATAAACATTAGGAAGAAGCTACCTGCCAAGAATGCTCAATTTACCTTGCCCGCCACATCTTTACAGCTGGAACAAAAGATGCCTGAAAGCCTTTTCCTTTTTGTTTCCCCCTCTTAATAGCCAGGGAAAAGCCTTCGTTTTCTTGAATCTGAAGTAGGACAGTGAGTCATTCTAGTTCTTCATACTAAAAAATTGGAGGCACTGGAGAGGACACTGTTCTGTACTATAAAACCAAAGGGAGCATTTAAGGTGTAATTCCCTCCAGTGCTTGTGTAAGCACTGTGATGGTAGTTACTGTATAATGCACAGTGCTGCTACACAAGTTGACCCCTAGGGAGCATTTAGTAAATTGTAACAGTTCATGAAAGCACAAAGTAAAGACAGATGGACTTTCCTTCTGAACACACTGGTCTGATTCCTGCAGGTACCTTGAAGAGACATAAGGAAGTTAAAAGTTGCCCAACAGCAGCAATACTTCTTGTACTTAGTGCAAGAAGATGGATCCATCCTTGGCCTTGAAAAGTGCAAAGTGATGCTTGCAGAGCAATGTCTTCCCCCAGCAGCCCACAAGAGGGGTGCAGGGGCAGAAAGCAGGGTGACTTTCATGCCCTGCCCACACCCCTGGTGTGATACTTTCATATATTGTTCTGAAATGTCCAGGAAGAATTGGGAAACACCAACCACAGTATGCAATTTGTCCCCTGTGTGAGATATCTAGGTGTCAAAATGCAGTTTTATAAATTTTTGTCTAAAAGCTACAGTTCAGCCTGCTAGTTAAATCCCATCAGAAATTCATCTGGAGGAATCCAGCTCTGATCCTTGTTTTGGCATTGACTTTCTCTACTTCACTGGGAACGCTGCAAATAATTAGAAGTCCTTCACCCAAGTTTATGTTAAGGATGATAACTCTTTCTAAAATGCTCTGGAATTCACAGATGAAAGCTGATGTGTTGGTCCTAGGTTAAACTTGTCAGTGGCCACATGCTAACACTGCCCACTTGCTGTATGTAGCACAATGTCATATCTTCTGAGGGCGATGTTGCAATGCCAGGGTCTGACTGAGTTTTTCTGGAGTGTTACTGCCCCTCCTGGAAGTGCCAAATACCAGAAGAACAATGAAAAGCTATAGTGTGAAATCCTCATCCCTGTTAGCTTCAGTAAGTTGTTCCAGTTTCTATCTTGTAGAGTCTTGGTATTAAAAATGCACAGAGATAGGGAGTTACTGGAAGGATTTAAAAAATACTTTTATCAAGGCTTTTTCTCTTCCATACTTTGGAAGGATAATGAATGAGATAATGGATTCTCCAAAAAAGCAAATCTAACCTTTTCAGCTATAAAGTATGCCTTGGTTTGGATTCTCTTTGAATCTGGGGTGCAGGTGTGACTTTATCTGCTTTTCCATAGTTAGTTATAAAAAACTGTCAAGGTTTTTCACAAAGCAAATTCTTTGAAAATTTGGCTTTTAAACTTATTTTTATTTATTTATTCTGAGAGCAGCAGCCATGTAAGACCTCTTTAAAGGTAAACAGCAGGAGAAGCCTAGGCAGCAAATGTAGCACACCAAGTCTTTTTGTTATAATTTCTTTCCCTCCTTCCCCCTCTGCCTCTCTCTCCACTGCAAATAAAGGACAGAAGAAAGGAAGAAAAGGCTTACACAGCAACATTTGCATCCCTGCCGTTAGTTAGTCACAGTTTCCTAGCTTGAGGTGGCATACATTATTGAAGAGTGTCCAGTGCTCTCAAGTAAATATGTTCCACTCAAATAAATAACTAGCTACTATACTCCTGGGCAGTGTTTACAACAATCCACACACAGCCCAGTTTTCATTTTTCATCCTGACTTTCATTTTTCAGGAAATGAATTGATGAGAATGAACTAACAAATTATATTAATTGTTGAACCGACACAGTAGCATTGTGACAGCCTAATATTCAAATTTGGCTGTCTGATTTCAGCCATTGAAGTCCATGCACAGTCTCAACCTACAGGGGCTGGTACTGTGAGATTTTGGGTGTCTATTCTCAGGTGTCCAGCTTAAAATGTTGGGTTCATGTTGCATAAAAGTATAGTTAGTTATTATCTAGGAGTTAATTAACCAGTATAAATTAATCTAGGGAGATCTGCCTTTTATTGCAGCCTGACACAAGGAAGCTGCAGCAATATTTAGTAAATTATGACTTGAGCAGTTCCTCATTAACTGTGTAATTTCTCTCAGTTTCCCAAAGTTATTCCACTAAATATTTTACCGCTTATAAGTTAGGATAATTATAATGGGTGAACAGTGTCTGAGACTTAAAAAGAGGGATTTCAGGGGTGATGTATATTTGCTCCTCTTTTTTATGACTGCCTGATAAAGGTCAGTCATTTACAATTTTTTTGAATTGTGTTCATTTAACTGATGTCCACCTGTATGGTTTTGATGTGCAGCTACTAGTCTGATCTACTGGCAAGATTTAATTGTTCCAAGGTTACATAGCAGTACATTTCTAATCATATGACTGGATAGTCCTAAGTCATTTGGGGTTTGATATTTTAGCAATCTCCATGGATCTCAGCAAGGAATTTAAGGTGAAATGCTCAAAATTTCACGATATGGTGAAAAGGCATTAATCTCCAGAGAATATTAAAAAACCCCACAAAATTAAAGGAATTTTTACATTTTCCACTTTTCTTTCATAGATAAATTCTCTCTTTCTTTAATATTTAAATGATTGCCTCATGTTTGTGCATACCTGTGTATATTTATACACCAGAAGAAAGGTAGCAGGGCTACTTTTACTGGGCATTCAGGTTTGTTGAGAAATATCAGTAAAGCTTTCTCTATACCATCTGCTGTCAAGTGTATAATGCCCCTTGCCTATATGTGAACGCCTTATGTTCATGTTAGTTAGGAACTATAAAAATTATTGTTATTTCTGTACACGATGTATGTCAGAGAAACTGCCACCTGTAATGGGAGGTGGACATGAGCTGGAGTGACAGAAGGGCATTTCCTGCCATATTCACTATTTTAGTTAAAGCACTCATGCTTTAATGTGCAAGATTCAGGAAAATTTCTCTTCTGAACCCAAGGGTTTCAAAGGCACAATTCCACCCTGCAAGAAGAGTATCCTAAACAGGACTGTAGCCTATTTTGGATAAATATATTTGTTGCAGTGCTCAGTTGTGAAAATTTTTGCTGTAAGATATTGTGCGGGGGGAGGGGGGGAAGAGTAGGTTCAGAAATTAATTAGACAGCATTACTTCATAAATGTCCATTGGTGACTGGTAAAAGCACTAGCCTGTATGCAATTTCTGGCTTAAAAAAAAAAAAAAATCAAAAAAGGTGTGAGTGTGGGAAACCTTAAGCTTCTTGTTACCTCAAGGCAGAAAGTGATGTCAGTCCCGATTCCATCTGTTTCTTGCACTCTTTCTTTAAGCAACCTCTTCTAACCATTGTCAGACATGATACTGTGTGACCTTTGTTCTGTTCCAGCACAGCTCCCATTATGTTCTTAATGACACATCTCTGCACTCTTTTATACCACAGGACCCAACTTCAATCTCGACAGGCTGTGGGAATGAAGTGCCTTGCAGTATGAGGGAGGCTGCTGCCTCAGGGTCACCCACCTTCCTTTACAGAAGCTGGAACTAGTACTATGCATGAGGCAAGGCTATGAAGGTTACCTCATGGTGAGGTCACACTGAAAAGCTGGTTTCTATTTCTGTCGCTAACACTGCTGCAGAATTTTTGCCTGATGCTAGGCAAACTTCTTAAAATACATTTTTCAAAGTTCTGACTAATGACCTTTCCCATTTCTCTAAGACCTGCCTTTGATACTTGGTGGTATGAGTTCCCCAAATGGGAAGGTACCCAGTGCTGATGGACTGGTGTGAGGGCTGCAGTCTTTGGGAGTTTTGATTTGACCAGGGTGGAGCAGGCAGAGTGCTAGAGTCTGAGTCATCCCAGACTGCAGGATCTCCAAAGGAGTGGTTCTTCGTCATAGTGCTTTAGCTACCCTGTGTAAAATGATGAAAGTATTACAGTCATACTTTATTGGTAATTGTAAAACTAAAGGCATTGCTGTTCATGAAATATAGTCATGGGCACCACAGAGAAGTCTAAACAAATGGCTGCAAAGGAAAGTTTGACTAATGTAATGCAAACAAGACCTAAGGCCATACTTTACAAAAAAAAGAAAAAGAAAATAAAAGTTTTCGAACACCTCATTATTTTTCTGAATGTAATCAATCCTTGTACTGAGCAAGGCAGGGGTCATGTGTAAGTATCTGACAAAGTAATAAAAACCCAAGACTGAATTTTTGCTGCAGAGGTGACTTTTTCAGCATGTCTGTCATTTCTTTCTTTCTTTGTTTTTTGTTTTTTTTTTCCTGGCACAGAGGGTGTTTTTTAGGATGGCATATGTGTGTAATATGAATACAACCTAATACAACAATGAGTTTAACTTTGCTCATAAAACACTCAATAACTTAAGAAAAAACCAATGACATTATGTATTTATTTATTTATTCATTGCTGATTCTGTCTAAAGACAAGCTAAATTATAATTTGAAGGCCAAGCTGCTTTGAGGAACAATAAATGACATGGTGGCTGCTGGAGATCGTAGGATCCTGGCATCATCTGATGTCAATAGCCAGATGACAGAAAGTTTTGAGGAGGACACTCCTTTAGTCTCGTTGCCACCTTCAAAGTCAGGGGAATTCTTTCTCAATATTTTATATAGATTGCCTGATGTTTCCTAGATAAGCACTTCAGGAATCTCATATTTCTGAAGAGCAATTAGGATAACCACAGCAAAACAACCACGCCCTTTCATCCAAAGAATGGTACCATAAAAAAATGGGAGATTCAGGCAGATAAATGAGAAACATGGAAAGAGACCCGGGAGAGAAAAGTGTGAGGTAGGTTGTATACAGAATTTAGAACAAAGTTCCCAGGTTTGTTGGCTTGCTGGGCGTTTTTGTTTTCAACATTGAATTGTGTGAATGCTATTCATGGTGGGTTTTATGTTTCTAGTACATATTGGAACGTAGAATATTCTGTTTACCCTACACTAGACAGACAGCTAAGAGAGTAAGAAATAGTCTTTACATTTTGAAAGCCATTTTTTAAAACTTTCACTGGACTTTTGTTCTAGTGTGGGCTAACTGGTTTCCACAGATAACCCACTGAAAGTCCCTTGTACCTATCTGTAAAATGGGAGTAGCAAAGTAAGATCCCTACTAAATGAAGGACAAGAAAAGGAAGGAACAAAAATAACCAAATAGGTATCAGCCACATATTTCTTCTGTTACTCATTGTGAAAACATATGGGTCCAACTGAGTTTTTCGATGATTCTAGCCTTTGTTTCTTTGTCTTTTTTTTTTTAATCGTATGCTTTTAAGTCTTGATCACTGTAAAACCTCCCTAATATTTTAAAACCGAAATGAACAATCCTTTTTATTTTACAACCTTTGGGAGAAATGGATTGATTCTTTTGGGGGTAAGAGGTAGGGGATATTGGATTTACATGTGTGAAGAATTGATGGAATAAAGCTCAGCTGAAATAAATTAATTTTGTATTTAGTGCTGAAAGCAATAAAGGGTCATTTCTCAGCTAAGCACCTGTGAAAATTCTATGTCACATATTCACAAACCTCCTCCTGCAGCACAGCAAATTTATAGATTTCAGTGAAAAGACATTATTACTGGGATCTTGTGGTCGCAGTGTGAAAGCTGATGTCTGGCAGTTAGATCTAATTCCACGGAGGCATCCAGAGACCAGCAAATCAGCATTAAACTGGAAACAGCCTGAATTCCAGATAGTGACATTTCATCTTTGCAGAAGCAGTAGAAGGCAAATTAACTGATGCTGATTAAGGATACACATACATTTCTTTCTAAGGCTTGTTTTCAGCTGCGTATAACTTTTTTTGTGTTCTTTATCTTTCTTCTGAGCTTGAAATTAGATACTGTAAAAGTGTATCTCTTTTCTGACCAGACCGAAAGAAAAGCCATTGGCTTATGTATCATTCTCATCCAATCTAATTTTATAATATATCTAGTGGTACTGGTTAAAAATGAAGAAGCTGGAAGAACAAAGTCCTTGGGTCTCAGTTGTGGATTGCATCAGTCTGTGAAAAAATTACTGTGCTTTTTCACATTAAGGAGGGTTTAAAAGCTGACTATCTTCATGCGTTGTTTTCATACAGTGGCCTACTGGTTCACCATGATTCCTTGTAATGAGGTGCATCAAGTGTCTTTTAAGGCATAGAGTTATAAAGTCTGGGCTCTCAGTTCAAAAACAACAAGAGCAAGTGTGAGGTATGTTGAGGCACCAGATTTAAGAACCTACAGAAACTCTTATGGAGACGCACGCTGCACAGACAGTGAGAACAGTCTCAGAAGTAGTTGCAGGTGGCATACACAGCATCTGTATCCTTTTTTTCCCTCTATTTGGCTATGCTACCTACCATTCAGGAATAACCAGGGAACACTAATAGACACTCCTGACTCCAACAAAAGTGTCTGTATTATGACAATGTGATTTTACTTGATACAGATTCTAAGAAGGAATTGCATATTACAGGTAGGTAGGTAAGTAGGTAGATAGTTATTTAAACACCCTGTGCTACTGTCTAAAAAAAAAAAAGCTTCAGAAACTTATGTCATAAAGTACACTGGAAAAGTGTCAGTCTTCTTGATAAAGAAGGTATACTTAAGAAACTTCACATATATACATTCATAATGGTGTGAAAACTTCAGAAAAAGACCGTGGAAGTGATGGGGAGTAACACTGGTGAAAATTCACATAATTCATCTTAGGTTAAGTATCTAACTTGAAAACTCAAATGCACAAAATGTACACATTCCCTGCTTCTCATAGACAGACACCTACATTTTCCCATCGACTGACAGTGGACTAGAGCTCCTCACGTCTGGCCTTCTGAATGGCACTGACAGTCAAGTCCAAAATAACTGTTTATAAATAGTGTCTGTTGTTTTGTAATGGTTCTTTTTCTTTTTCTTTTTCCTTTTCTTTTCTTTTTTTTTTTTTTTCTGTCTGTGAGTCAAAAGATAATTTTTAAAAGTAACTGCTGTGCAAATTCACCTAGGAATTTGCTCTTCCTCTGATATATCATCATCAGTAATAAATATTCTGCAGCTGGAATTCATCTGACGGGTTTGCTGGTGATAGATGAGCCAGAGTGAAATCCTGTGCAATCTTTCAGAGCTGTCTTGGTTTTGCAGTGTTAACAGTACAAAACATTTGTTTTAGTCAGTAAAGAAAGCAGATATACATCAAGTGCATATGGGGATTGTATCAGTTGTGTAAGAATATGCTATTTTTCATAATCATTTTTCAAGCTGTAACTGCACTTTAAAGCTTTGAATGTGGTGACACAGCTAGTTTGACAGCATCCCCACTTTAAGCCTTTTAACATCACTGCAGGGTACATTAACACACCAAGCTTTGCCATATAGGAGAGGATCACATTCAAATCCTGAAGTAATAATCTAAGTGCTCCAACAAACATTGTCAGCAGCTACCTACCCACCCTCTGCCTGGGGTAAGCATTTCTAGCCACTGAACTTCAACCCACCTTCTCCTTAATTAAGAAAGAAATACATTACAGACAAGGGACAGTTTTAAATAATAACGGTGCTTTTTAAATGATATCTAGAGTACGAATTTAACATTGTAGCCATGTGGTATACAGAAAAAGAAAACGAGTGGAATTTCAGAAGCATGCCATGGTTCAGCATATTTTGTCATAACACTAGGGTGTAACATGTTATGCTTTAATTTAATTTTCTTAGCCTTAGATTTTCCATATTTATTTATCAGAGTGAAGAGTAGACATTTGTTCCTGCCTGTCATAAGCAGATGTTCATGTGTGTACTTGTGTATTGCAGTTATTTTAGTATCAATTTGCTTGGAAAAAAACATGAGCCTTGTATGCATTTGCAACTTAATTATGTTTTGAATGTAATAATTCACTGAAAAACATAATTCCAGTCAATACATTTTCAAGAATTCACCAAGAGCACAAGCCCTTTAGATGTCTATCTGCTAAACATACAGTTCATACTTGTTTATGGATGACAATGTAGGATTCATGTACAGCAACATAAAATTACAGCAATGCATTTTCAAAAAAAAAAAAAAATTGCTATTCAGGTTCTGTGAATTTTTTTTTCAGAGCAGACTGAATATTTATATATGCTTAGAATAACAGTATCTGCTTGGAATACCAAGAATATATCCATTGGAATCAGTCTTGTTACTAGAACAAATGCACTACTGGTGAAATAAGAACTGGACATATGATGATTACACAGAGTTGTAGCGAAGAACCACAAAGAGAATAGTACTTCTGTGCTGTCACTGCTTAAACCCTGCTCAATTTTGAATACAGCAAGAATACTCCGATTTAGGTAAATATATCTGAGGAAATTGCAGTACTAACCAAAGTCTTTGGAGAGTCTTACAGTGTTCCACTGGGTCTTCGTAGACAAAGTATCTATTTTCTTTCCTTTTTTTTTTTTTTTTTTTGGTCTAGAATTTCTCTTAATTTATTGTACTTTATTTTCTGGGTTCACAGGAGCCTACCAGAGGAATTGTGGAGAGAAAAACAAGGAAGATTTCTAAAGACTGCTAAGTCCATCTTCTATCTCCAAGGAGGATTGTGATGTATTTTACCTAATTATGTTTCTCCAGCCTATTCTGGTCTGCAGCTCTACCCAGGAATTTATTCTGCTTTCCGTTCTTCATTATGAAAACTATATGTGTATATATAATATATATATAAAAATTCTAATCTAACTTCATTTCTTTAAATAAGACTTGTTATGCTTTGGTCTATCTCTAGTGGCATAATGAAAGCATTTACTCCATCACCTTCATCAGTGAAAAGTACCAGTGTTCCATGTCTACTCCTTCATGTTTTTCCATCCTGTCTACAAGCTCAGTCTCTCATCATTTACTGTTTGCTTAGACTACTGATCTGTCCTTGCACTCTTCTCTTATTCAGGCACAATTGTTCTTTTTGTTATTGGAAAGCTATACTTGATAACTCTATAAAGGGGCTTGATTTTGAAAATGCCTTGAATACTGCCCAAGAACTTTTTTTGTAATGACCTCCTAATAACAAATTTTTGGTTTTATTTTAAAAGAATTTATAACCATGTAAGTTCTGCAACTGTGATGTTGCCATAACTAGCAACAGATCAGAGGCTGTACATTAAGCTCACATCACATGCTTCAGTGCTTGTTGGACTATATTTGGATGTGGTCTTTCTGAATCTCTGTTTTAACTTCCATAGCTAAAACCAATTATCTAATGACTGGGGGACTGTTACCTCCTATGTTTTATCTTTTGTACAATTCTGTGGTATATATATGTTATAAACACACATAAGCATATATACTTTATGTATATATATGTATAACTAACAGATCGTAATAATAAGTAGTTATTCTGTGTAAATGAGCTATCTATGATCCCAGAATAAAATGCTGCATAGAGAAGTATGGGCATGAGTTCGTAAGAGAGGCACAGGAGGTCATGGGGTCTCAGGGCTGTAAACAGCTCAGGATTATTCTATGCATCAAAGAAAGGTAACTATGGAAATAAAATGAACATGTATTCAATACCATGTATAGCAAATTTGGATGCAAAGTGGAATTGTAGACCACTGAAGAAAGAGAATAGTGTAGAGCATATTTGTAAACACATAAAAATTAACCCAAGCAGATCCTATAATGAGGCAGAGGAGGACCAAGGAGCCAAAGAGGCAGTAGAAGGGTAAACAAACACATGGCAAAGAAAGGCAGTAGTCACTAGAAGGTTTATGTGTGTGATTCTAACTATATTTAACTTGAACTATAAGTATTAGGATCACTTTAAGAACACTTGTATCAATTCTCTATTAAGTCTGTTAACATTTAATTAGACTAATGATATATAGACAAACTAGTAAAAATTAAATCATTCTCTGTAACTTGGTGAAAAAAATTGATAATAAAACACGTATGAGGCTAGGTATTTGCAACTTGTTAGCAGTTTTAAAATTTTAACAAAATGGTAAAATAAATATACTTCTCACCAATATTTTTATATTAGTCTTCATTAGTTAAAGAAAGCAAGTAACATTTATTAGTTACCTAAAGCAAGTTAGTGAAAGCAAGCAAAATATTTTTAATATGAACATTTTCTGTCAAAGGCATGAGACACTTAATCAGAAGCAGCAAATTGAAATTTAAAGATCAAATCATTTTAAGTAGGCAAAAGGTTTTGTATTCATGTATACAAAGTATTTTATTTTGTGGTTCATTATAAATCTAGACTGTGCTCACACATGGTAATTGCAGTGTTCTCTTGTTGGGCCTGTTTGTAGATGAAGCTGATTACTTTAGTACATACAAGATCCAGATTAATTTCTTTCTTGAAGGTAGATCTGAGCAAAATTACAATTATCTTTTTGCAAATATTTGGTATTTTCCACAGATGTTTTTAACTTTGAGATTACTGTTTCTTATTTATCTTTGAGGTTTGGAAGCCTCCCTTACTGAAGCAAAAAGGTGTCATATGAGTAGTGTTACACTCAACTGAATGATTATTTTTGTGTTTTTGGTGAATGGGGGAACCATAAGACTGCTTCTTAGCCTTGGTGCTAAGGAGCCTGGAAGAGGGAGAAGATAATGCCAGATTGGCTGACCAGTAATTAAGTTTTCCTTTCTTTCTGTGTATTACAATGAACACTAGAGTAGGTCCTTCCCTAGTAAATACTCACATAGCATTACAGTTAACAGTCCTACTCTGATTAAAACATCTGATGATTTAACTTGTACTACTTTATGGGACATAATCCTGCAAGAACTAAATAACTGTCAGAAAGTTTGAGAGAATAGAGTGTCATGAACATGTTAAAAGTCAGCCTTACCAGATTTACTTATTTTTGTTCATGGTCTTGAAAGGCCTGGTCTGTATGGAAAACAGAGGCTCACTGTGTTGATTTTTTTGCTGCAACACTGGGTGGATTCATTTCCACTGATCCATATACCAAAACAGTATGATTACCTGAATCCCTGTAACATGGTATTCCCTAGTTCAAAGCTAACCCTTTTTCTTGTTGGGCTGAATGTGCAGTGAAATATAAGCTTTTGACACCATAAAACCCCTAAAATCTACACTAACTTTCATGTAGAAAACAGAATGAAACTCATTTCTTTAACTTCAGAAGTTCTCAGCATAGTCATTCTGTCAAAGCTACGAATTGAAGATCCCTTTAAAATCACTGGAAACAGAGGATATAATTTAAATTTTTAAGATTTGCTTTACATCTTTCACTCTAGTGATCATGGACTGATTTTTATTGACTCTAAAGGAAATATACAGTGAAAAGTTCAGGTATAGATCTCTGGTTGAATATTCCTATATTATTCAGATAGCCCATTACACTCAAAATATTGTATTGGCAAAATGGAAACACACCTTACTTGCATGGAAACACACCTTACTTGCAAAGCTAACAATTTATTGTTTGTGTAAATGAAATGTTAAAGGCATAATCAAATAATTATTAGTACAAATCTAATTAATACATAAGAAAAAAAAAGAGAAACTATTACAGAAAAAGGCTTAACAATAAATAACAACAATACGGTAAAAATTATTATACGCACACTTTCTATTACCTACTTCTTTTCTCTGCTGTTATGCTCATCCATCCTGAGCTTGCTGAGTCCTGAAATGATTCGTTTGAGTCTGGCTGCAGATGGAAGAAGGGATTTACAGGAAGCTGACAGTGTCCCAGGTTCTTCACCAGGTAGACAGTGATGCTGTTGATGGGTTTCTTCCCCTTTTTTTTTTCCAGAAAAAGTGTGAAATTGATCACAATGTCATCTTTTTCCTCACTCTAAGGTCAACTTGGGGCTAATTTTATGTTTTCTAACATGCTTTACAGCCTGGTCTTCCTTGGTCTGCATGTCCATGTCACACTCAAATTTCCTATATGTAATGTGGTTTACATGTGTTGAATACTTGGTCACTGTTCTCTTTGTTACCCTTTAAATTGTTTTTACCCAGCACTTGTGGTTGCATTTCTTTATCTGCCCTTTTGTGAGTTATTTCTAGCTCTGGAATCTTCAACGTCCTGCTGTATCTTACCATCCCATGCCTGTGCTCCCTACACTGCATCCCTTGTTGCTCTGCTGTTGTACCATGGCTGTATTTCTCTATGTTGCATCACTATGCTGCAGTTTTGACTATTCTAGTTTACACAGAATAGCTGGTTTTTTGCTACTGTGTACATAAAAATTCTGGTTACACCATTAAAAGATAAGTAATAAAACAAATTTACCATAGCCACCTGGTCACTGCAGAAATTGTTGTAGTTAAATATGCCAAAACAAAGCTCCAGGCAAGAAAAACCCAAGTGGGGATAAAACATGCCTGAGGGTCCTCAGCCCTGAGAAGTTTCAGTACTGCTTTACTGGGCTACAGGCCTGCAAGCCCCTCCCCCCAGCAATGTCTATGGTAGCAATTGTAGGAGGACCAGGAGTGTTAGCAGCAGGACAGCATTTGACTACTTGGGTCACTTGGATTCGTGACATCTAGAATAATAAGGATATTGAACTTTTATCTGGGATTTTCAGAAATGGATTTGCCTACAGTATAAATATTGCATAGGTTGCAATGAGAGGTTACACTACAAGAAGCTAATGATTTCTATTTTCTTTAGTTGCTGAGCTTTTCATGGCACAGATTGCACAGTATTAGCTCCATTCACCTATGGCACCCTGCAAACAAGGCCACATGATTATTGTCAATATCTTGAACATGAAGGAACTTCTTACCTGTAAAGATATGATGAAAAGATGTGGGAAATACAGGGGCCAAATGGATTAAGGCATATTAAAACCAGCTGGGATTTAGAAGAGTGCTTTAGCTAGTTTAAACATGGATCAACCACATGTATGAATGAAAAAGATCTGATTCTGAACTCTAAAGAGAAAAATAACACCTTACTCTGACAAGGACTTATAAAGTGAAGTTCAGAAAGGAATCATGTAGAAAGGGGAAAATGAGATTGTTTTCTTCTCCTATTGACTGCTGGCCAATAGTAGCAGCAGGATTTTGTGAGATAAGGAGTCCCAAATGACTATAGAAGGGAAAGAGTTAGAATGGTCATTTATGAATGAAGAGATGGTGTAGTGAGAGGATGGCAAAAACTATTAAACTGCTGCAGTGCCTACTATCAGCAAAAGAAGGACCCAAGTCCCCTTTAGCGTGTTCCAGGCTTGCTCAGCAAGGATATTGCACAGAAAGAGGAGGTGCATTACAGCCAGCTGCTGATGGAGACTGACACACAGCAGCCATTGTAGGATGCTGACAGCTGTCAGCAGGTCCACAGATACATTTGAGAAGGATAAAAAAAAAAAATGCTTTGCCAGATTTTCTTTAGTCTGAAATACATATTTTGTGGTTTCTTGTTCTCTTAATAATTTGATTCATTTGCAATTAGAAAAAAATTATTGTCTCCTTGCAGGACACAACTGAAAGAGAGTTCTAGAAAACCATTAAATATATTAAAATTGTGAAGATTAGTCTTTATGATATAGCAAATCAAATATCAAATAGTGTATTTCTACTTCACAGAAAGAAAGCAACATGGACCTTGGAATTGTCATGCTGTCGGTGCTACCCTTATGTTATTTAACCCTCTCATGTGTGTTGAACTTTTTTTTATAGATTTTTTCTAAAGATCTTGAATGAGAGTATTTGTGGAAGATTCATTACTAGAAACCTGTACAATCTAGAAGTGTTTATTCATACACCAGCGAAAAAGAAAAAGGAGCACATAATTGGGGTGATGCTTCTGCCAGCCACCTATGTAAGCAAATACAGTGTAAAGTGCATCTGAAGCAACTTAAATCCTCCATCTGAAGTTTGTATCTACTGTCTAGATAAAACAGTTGCAGTAACGGGTTCCTTTACCACACCTGATACGATTTTTAAAACATCCAATTTGAGTCATAAAATGGTGATGCCTTTTTATACAACATGATGTATTTTTTATAAGTTTTTTTAATGTATTAACATTAATATATGTTAATATTAATAAAATTTATGAATGAATGACTAAAATCTGCTTGTTAATAAAAGTCAGCATAATTCTTAGCTAATTATTAGCCATTCATTCTACAGACTTGATACACAAAATAAAAATAATTTTATTGATCATCCTCCCTACTTTCATTAGCTGTTCATATGTTGTTATAAAGAATGTGTTCAAAGACCTATGTGCAGTACCATCCAATTCTCTTTAAAGACAGATTTTCTAAAACTAGAAAATCCTTCTGAAAATGTTTGTATACGAAAACTGCCAAATTTACAAGTAAATGTGTGTCCTGTGCATTTCTTACATTAAAATTTTAGTGTGGCAGTGATAAATACATGCAGGGTTAATGAATTTTGTTAAGCATCACTAAAATGGCAATGCATTGGCTCAGTTACAGTTAAATCTGTGAACAGCCATTATGTTAATGATGTCATTAGAGCTCTGTTCATTGAAATGTTACTTGAAAAGCTTTTTCACAAAGCTCTTCACATTGTGAGAATGAGACAGAGCCTGAAAACATTCATCCTCAGACATAAAGAGCTGGGAATGATATAATGCAAGAGACAGATATCAGAACTCTGTTTACTTCTGAAGGTCTAGGTTCCGAGTGATATTAAGTGGCCAGTAAAAACATATGGGTTGGTCTTATTCCAAAGTCCAAATGAAGCATAAACACATTTCCAAACAGGAGGTTTTTTAAATTTTAATTTTACATGCTCCAGTGTTTGGTTCCTTACCAATACAACTTGGTGCTGGTACCTTCCATTCTGTCCGCTAATTTATGCCAACTACTTTAAGAGTTTAAATATTATTTAAAAAACCCCAGCACCTATGATGCTGTTGCAGTATAGTGTATATAGACATAATACTCCAATCAGCCCCCTCTGCGTACAAAAATCATGACTGCTTGTGTTTAGAGGTACACAAAAGTTGTTCAGAGAAAGGTGGGTTTATATTTATCACTTCTTGCCACTACAACTCTGAATATTTGACTGCTGTGTGCAATTCCCTCATTGGCAGTAAGACTGAGAAAAACTCTCATTTTGCAGTCAGAGAGACAAACACAGCTCATTCTCATTGAAGTAAAGCAAAAATAGTTGAAGACTTGAGATTTTAAAACTGAAAAAGTTACTTAATATTTTCAATATTTCCTTCTCCTTTGCTCACCAGTTTATGGGACACCCCTGCCCCTGTTGGCGTCCTGGGTTCAACTAAGATAGAGTTAATTTTCACTAGAAGCTGGGAAGGTGGGGTAAAGCCAGGATAGACAACAGAACCAGCCATTAGAATATTTGATAACATATGACATTAAGCCTTTTATATAAGTGCAGGTGGTGGGCTGGGCAAGACAATGTCTCTGGCACGCACTGTCTGGTAGGTATGGGTTTTAGGAAGTTCATTAGTGCTGTTTTCTTCTCCTCTTGCATTGTTCTATTAAATTCTCCTCATCTCAACTCATGAAGTTTTGCCTTTTTCTCCCTGTTCTCCTTCCCATCCCACCAAGAGCGGTGGGAAGGGGGGAGAGGTGAACAAGCAGCCAAATGGTGCTCAGCTCCTGGCTTTGTCTAAACCATTACAATTTGTTATTCTTGAGTCTCCAGCAACTTTCTCTTGTTGGTGATTCAATCTCAGCCAGGCACTAGGAAATCACCAGATTTTTTTGCTGAGGGGTCAGAAAAGACATGATGGTATACTATGTATATGCTGAGGATACCATGAATCAGATTTATTTCCCTTGAGCTTCAAAAATGGAGATAAAATAGTTAATATAGTAATGGTATGTACTTCTAATGTAATTAAGTTGTTTTAACTCTGCTATTGAAGGAAAGATGTAAAAATCTACATAAAAAAACGTGCACATCTTGTGTCTTTTTCTCATCCTTACCCTGAGGAATTTCTAAAAAGCGAAAGCAGGAATCATGACAGTGTAAGAAAATCTGTTCTCTCTAAGGTCTGGAGTCACTTCCTTAAAACTTTGAAGGTCCACATCAGAAATGTTTTCTTAATCATTTTAACCAGCATGGACAATTTGATCTTTGTCCATTACAGAGCCATTAAACCGGTTTCATATAACATCTGATCTTGACTTTCACCAAGTGAAACTGGACGATCTATCAACCATTAAGGTTTTTGGTTGCAGTCTTTTCACTAATCTCACTCAAACAGAATTTGGACACCAAACAAATTTAAATATAAGTTTATTACCTGGAATACAGGAATTTTAGTATCCCAAGCTTTCCTAGGTGCTCCTTCAGTTTTTTTTCCGTATGTCACTGAAGTATAAGGAACTTACTACTACTTGCCATATCGCTTCTTTCTGGTTTCTCCAAAGCCAAAAGGAATATGCAGCATTGTAAAGCAGCCTACATTGTGTTGCATGTTATGCCCAGTCTGTCCTTGCCCTTTGGTATGCTCCATAAGAATATCTGCCCACAATGGGGGGTATGCTGTAGCTTATGATGTCAAGGATACAAAGGTGTCATCCAAATGCACAAACCAGGGAGACTGGTAAAGTATTGCACGACTGCATCTTCCTAAGTTGTCTTTTGTCACAGCTATTTTCAGTAAGCATCCTGATGTCTTGTTAAAATGAGTGGGGACTGCATTTGCTTCACCTTTATGAAAAACAGGGCCCACATTTGCAAGCCCACATGAGGTTTTAAGAAATTGACTTTGGCACTCAGAGTGGCTCATTTGTTTATTGGTGTAAATGTGCAGACTGAAAGTGTAACAGCAGTATAAAATGTTATGTACAGATAAGCAAGCTAAATTGTGATTATTATGAAATTCAGCAACCTCAGCTATGTAGTTTCTTTGGTCTCTGTAGTTGTTACAGGTGAATAGCCAATGGCAAAATCTGACTCATTAGCTCACCCTCTCTGTAAAATCTATATCTAGAATCATATGTGTGCTTACTTTTCTTTTCCTAATGTCTAAGTATAGTATTGCATTAATGCTAGATACTCATAGGAATATAGAATAGTCTGATATAGGCAGCAATGTATCGTATGCAGCTAGCATAGCAGTGATGAGTCAGGGCTACAGTCAATCAATACTGTGTATTATTGGTTTTAATATTGTGCCATGATGCCACTTCCTCTTCTGTACTTCTGTCAATGCTTATCTTATGCTCCCAAATTCATGAACTATTTTTGTTAATAATTCTGTACTACAAAATTCATAGAAACCAATGAAAAACATACTGATCTCATTAATTGTATATAAACTCAACATAAAAATATTCCAGAAGTAATATGCTTGCCTTTTTTTTTTTTTTCCTAAACCTTTCTGAAGTGACATAGAAACTGCAAAAGGAACAGAAATCACTCAAATCCTTATGCATATTTGAAATATAAAATCCTCTTTTGCTCTGCAGCATATCTTCAAGAGATATTTTTTTCACCACATAGTGAAAGGTAGAGGAGAAAGAAGTGCAGAGCTGGTGTGGTACAAGGCAGCTGTGTGCGGAGATGTATTGCTCATTGTTACCAGAAAGATGCAATGCCTACTTCACGCTAGTGCTTATTAGCGTGGTCATAGAGTCATGTTGAAATGACTATTTAACTTCTAGCCTGGTGTTAGCTAGTTCATAGTCAGGTCTAGCACCTGCAATACTTCTGATGCTGATGAATCCATAGATATTCAGCTTTTGGGGATTTCTATAGAAGCAACCCCCTAATTTTCAAGATTAAGAGCTTCAGCTAGACACAGCAGCATTCTTTTGCTGTGGTGTTTAGGAACTTCAGTTTAACTGAGGTATTAACCCACTTCTGAGCCATGCAGAAACTTCAGCCTGAATGTTATGAAAGGTGATGCTGCATTAATTTCTTCTGATACATTATTCTAGTTACTACCATTTGAGTTCAACTGCAATCCCAATACTTGAGTGAGATTTAGATAGGAATAGCCCTTGATTATTGCAATATGAAGTCCTATCCCCAAACCCCCACCTTGTTTCATGAGAATTGGACACAAAAGTAGTAGTTTAGTTCCTGTTTCAGAGCATAAGCCACCAATTAGTTTTTCAGAAATTAAATTACCTCAGTGAAAAAATGCTTAGTAGGTATGTCCCTCTCAGGCTGCTAATCTGGGTCCTGAGGGTAAGGTGCTGGTCTTGACATGATGAAGCCTGAGTTTAGTTTCTTTCCATGTTAGCAGTCACTGTGAAGATCTTGAGTAAATGCCTCTGTCCTTCAGTTATCATGTCTGTTAAGTATAGCTAATGATCTTACCCACTTCAATAGAGTGGGTTGATAAACATATGTGAGAGAGTATAAACTCTAGAGCTATATATATGTCAAAGAAGTTACATATTCAAAGACCAGAAATCACAACCCCTTCAGTGTCTTTTGGGAAAGAGAAAAACGAGAAGGAAAAGAAAGCCCTCCTCTCCTGGATCTTTGTACAATGCATCTCTGTGTGATCCTGTCCTGTTGAAGTTAAAGGTAAAATTCTCATGGACCACAAGGGAACTGGGATTTATCTCAGGATTTTTAACATAATAGAAGAGTTCACAGACCTGACCTAATAGTGAAGTCTAAAGCCCTAGTGAAACAAGGGGAGCAGCCTGCAGCTACCTTTGCTTAAAGAAAAAAAAGAAGGAAGAAAAAAATGAAAGAATGAGGATGATGAAGGAGGAAGTATACTCAGAATGAGCAAAAGGAGAGTGCCCCAAAGATACTACTCAAAAGATTTAGGCTGTACACAATACAGATATAACTTACTAAAAGATAGGCTTTCTTGTGAGATGTCTTGTACTTCCCAGTTCTTACTGAGCTGGAAATACTCTAAGGACAGTCTTTCATGTGTTGAAGTGTTTTGTCATTTCTGTACCTGGGAGTCAGAGCAGGAAATATACAGCAGCAAATCAATAATTACGGAGTCACAGTAATAACAATATTAATATTAATAACAATATTATTATTATATAATAATTAAAAAGAATTCCTGTAGCAAAGCTCTCTTTGAAAGATCTGTTCACATTATGCACTGTAACCCCCTAAAGAAACTGCAAACGTTGCAGTGCTGTATTCTGTTGTCACTGAACTTTGTGTGTCAGAAAGTCCTATCCCATAGGAGAAGGCTGTTAGCTGTAGGCTTTTTAATACGACATCTTTTTCCTTTAATCTAAATTTCCAAATTCTGCTCAAAGAATGTTTCCAGGGGTGCAAGCAGTATAGATATATTGTTTCTATTTATACAGAGAAAAGATTAATACTTGAGTTGATGCGAATAATGCAGTCCTTTCAGCAAAGCAGGGTTAGTAATGTGCCTTTCCATTAGTCAACAGAAATAAAGGACACAAAGAGCAGTCATCAACTGGAGATGTGACATGGAGTGTGCTAGCATTCTCTTCTGGGCTGTTGCACAGGCCTTCAGGCAGCTGTTGTGAATGTAGATGAGCAGACGGGACCATGACCCCAGATCTTGTCCCACACCAGGAATGCACACCTATGGATTAAGGAGAGTAAATAGGAAAAAAAAGCATTATCACCTGCATCTAACAGCAGGGATGAATTCGGTATTTGCTAAGAACATTTTGGAGAGAGCTGGAAATCCAAAGATATGAAGTCTCCACCACCAGGCCAGCTACCTCACCAGCCCGCATCTCATTTAGTCTGATGTCTCATGAACATGGTAAATTCTAGGGCTGAGAAAGGAGCCAATGGACTGTAAGGGATTCATGAAAGATACCTGTGGCAGTATGGCTTAAATAAACTATTTCCCAGAGAATGGTCTTTGTGTAGCTGGAACAGCTGCATTACTTGAAAGATGAGTTAAACTTATGTAACACATTTCAAAATAGAAACAGATCAAATAGGCTTTGCACCACACTCATGAAGGTGTGTCTTTTATTGTAATTCCAAGAATTATGATAAGAATTTCCAACTCATTTGACACAGTAGTGCATTGAAACTCTGCATAGCATATAAAGCAGCAATACCTAAATGATATTCTGCTCACACTATGTGCTTCTGCCTATTAAAGGGTAGTATTATAAAGAACAAGTACATGATTTCAGATCATTTTTAACTCCTGAGAACATTACAGACCTCTTGACTAATGCAGGTGACCTTTTTTATTTGATCCACAAGTAAGCAGATAGTAAACAATGTGATATCACAAGGCTACTTTGTCAACATCCAGAGCCAAGAAATCATTTATATGCTCATACTTTTCCTTCAGATCAACTCATTTAGCCCTGGCAGGAGAATTTGACCCTAAAGAGGAAAACAAAATTATCCACAAGATTTTTTTCCATTTCAGATACTTTCAACTTTCTTCTCAACCCAACTTTCTTTCACTGACCATAATTTTATGCTGGCCAGAGAAGGTCTTTCAAAAGGGATGCACAAACTTTCTTCATTTTATACTGTGGAGACAACACAGGAGTCTGAGAAATGTCCCTGATTTATTAATGCCATTGTACTAGTGTCTTTCACAGCAAGAATTAGTAGCCTGGGATAAGCTAGTGCTGTTTTTAGCCAGATGCTTAAGGATCCTCATTTAATCCATGCTTTATTCTTAGTTTTGCTTAGTCAACCACAATTTAATGGTAACAGCATAAAATTAATTTTTAGTGACATATATAGTTGTATTATACAACAGTTTACACAATAAAAAGTCCCAATTTTGAGATTGGAGAGATATTTTCTGTTCTCCATTGCAAGGATAGTTTTCTAATCAACAATCAGAGGAATGATCATAACCGGGGGGAATGGAATAGTCATAGTTTACCTTTCTGTGCCCCCCCCCCCCTTTTTTTTCTTGTCAGGTTGCTCACCTTAGTACATTGGGTTCACTTACCTCTTAACATTTTTCACAGAAGAGAGAAAATAGTTTAAATTTTCCTAAGAAGGTCAGTTTCCTGATATAGTAATCGTTTTTACAATTTCAGCTTTTGTTTGTGTGCATCATAGACTAATTTGTAAGAGTAATGGCTGAGAGGAAAGTTCCAAGAATCCCTGTTTAATTATACAGTGGTATAAATGTATGTTTACACCGGTGCCAAAAATTTCAGCATATTCTTTTTAAATGTTTGACATGAAAAGCAGTTCAGTAATGCTCATTTGCTTAAGATTTTTGTTCAGAGGCACATGAAGCAACTTATTCACATGGTACATTTATGGATTTCAGTTTTGTTTATGACCTCTGCTAAGGATTGTCTTGGTGGTGGTGGTGACAATTCAGACATCTTTCTTGCCCTACTGCAGATCCAAAATGGGCAGTGCTGTGTTTTGGGCTTTGTGTTTTGTGGATGTTCAGCTAATTTCTGGGTTCAATTTGGAAAACAAAATACATTTTCTTTCTTAAGTTTACTAGTGTTCACAAGGGTGTTTATAACTCTCTATCATTAAGCACATGCATAAATCTTATTTAAGTCAGTCTACTTAGGTAAGTGTGCTTTGCTGAGGAAGGACAGAATTATACCATGGTTAAAGATAGGAAAAGTGCAGTGATTTGTGACAAATGCCTTTCAGTCTGCCAGCCTTTCTTTTTTTTCTCTTTCCAAAGAGCACTACTGCAAGTAGCTGGAAGGACTTTTTCATCGCTGATTCTTTGGGTCGCCTCCAATGCTATTATCCACTGGGGTAACTCCTAATGCAATACATCTTGGACAGCTTCTAGTCTCAGCAAGCAGGTGTACAGAAGTTGCTCATATTTAATAGAGTCTAACCTGATACTGAACTTTTTCCTTTTTTTTGTTTCTTTTTTGTTTAGCTGTTAGTCATGGATTTGTAAATGTACTTTAAAATAGTTTCACAGTAGCCAAATATGCATGAATCACCTAGTCCATTTGTGATTCAGGAAGGAGGCTCTAAAGCTTTTGCAATCACTCAAAAGCAATAGAGTGCTCGTTCCACTGTCAGTATTTCACACAGTTTGGTCAGGAACTATGGTTGCAAAGAGTGTTGAATTATGGATCTTTTCAAACAACAGGACTATTTTTTTGTAGGTGTTGGCCACATGAGTCCAGAGAAGGCTATTTAACTGATTTTGCACAAGTGAGTTAATGGGTGAAGGGCACAACTGTAATGTTAAACTTTCAGACGCTAGTCAACCCTTTAATGATTCCCATTGTCCATGCAAATTTTGACCCCTTGGATTCTCAAGAATATGATCATTCAGAAAGAAAGAGAAAAAAGAAGGTGCCTGTTGAAGCAAACACAGAATATGGTACTAAAAAATAGAAGATGAGATGGAGAGGGATAGTGTTTCTGAACTGTGATTATTGATGTGCAAATCAGGCAACGAAATGAGCTATTTTCCCCTCTGAGCCACCAAGGCCTTGACTGCCCAGGTAAGTATCTCTGGACAACAGTCACTTTTGGCAGGTAACTCCCAATATTAAATCATGTGGCAAATTTTGTTTCTACATATAAGTTCTCAGATGTTCCAAGAAATGAAAACCAGAATAAGAGTAATTCAAAAGTGTGATTAATTAAAAAACCTATATTGGAAAGAGAGAATTTGGAGAGAAGCTGCAAAATCATGACTGAGGATGTTGTGAAATCTGCAGTTTAATCCTCATAGAAAAGAGAGTAAAAAGGAAAAGGAAATTATGTATTTGGGAATGTATGCCATAGACATTTATCAAAACCTGTGAAGGGACATAGCTATTGTGGGATGAGAAATAGGCTGACAGCTAAAGAACTTGTGCTAGCATGTCTTAGGTACGAATATGGATATGTGGTCCAAATTATGTGTCTTTTTGTCAAAGTCTTACAAAGGTTTTGGACACTAAAGTATCTATGGTATTGGTTTTAGGTGTCAGTATAAGTGTTGATTCCTCAGATTGATTGTGTGCTAGTGTCATTGATCTGCTCTAAGTTGCATATTCCTGTAGGTTGCACTGGGACACTGACAGCATCTGGTTTCATTGGGGCAGTATTACTTTCAGAGTCCCTTGGTGTAAAGGGAAATCTCCAGTATACCAGGTCCCTTTTGGATCTGCAATATAATTCTTTGTTCCTAGGCATCACTTACTTAAATGTCAAAGTTGTTTTTTTCACAGATACTGACATGAAACTAACTGGCGTATCTTAAAATGTTTTGCTAAAGAAATTGCCATAAAATTTCAATAAAATAAAATTAAGAGCAGATTGCTTGTAGGTTAGCAATAGTTTTGTGAGAAACGCTAAGTTGAAATCAGTCATTTTCATGACAGTTTTAAGAAAAAAAAAAACATCTATGTAATCTATCCATCTATCTATCCCCACAGAAGAGAGAGAGAGGTGCTGGGAAGAATACTTAAGAATGTATGTTTATGCATGCATATGAATATTTGTAAATATACATCAGAAATATGAAGAAAATACATGGATAGTAGGAGTCATTTCACACATTGGTGCAGTCAGATCAGGAAAAGGGTTGTAATTAGCCCTTTTCTGCTTTCCCTGTTGTATATAGTGCTTCAGCAGCCAGGATTGCTGCCAGCAGAAGTTGGACAGGCCAGGTTGCTGTTCAAAGTTACAGATGCTTTCTTGGGTTGCCTGTGGGGTAGTTCTGCAACCTGCAGCTGTCAAGGGTATCTGGAGCAGCCACAGTGTTGAGTGCTATCATTTTCCACTGTACAAAGTGAGCTGGAGCTTATGTGTAAAGACCATCAGTTTGATTGTCTCTGGTTGACATGTGAGGTTTTATAGACTGGGAAAAATATTTGCGAATGTGCAAGTTTGTGTATATGCAGATGAGCGGGTTAGGATTTTTTTCTCCTACAGAAGTCCTCTCTAGTTCATTAATACCCTCCACACTTCATAATAATCCATTTTTGTGGCATTAGGGAATTACTAGATCACAGAGGAGCATTGTGGCTTCATTTCCAGTGTGGCAATGTGAAATGCCTGATAGAGTCGCCTCAATGGCTAAATAACTGCACTTGCCACAGTGGTCCTGGGGCAGGAAATGTGAGTCCCACTGGTCATCTGCAGCCCAGAGCCACCTGCCAGGATGCACTCCTGTGCAGAGCTAGTGTTCAGGGGTCACTCTTCCTAATAGGACAAATGCATACAGGCATTGCCATGGAATAGGAAACAAGTTCTTACGGTAACCTAATTGAACACTATGTGATTTTTTTTTGTCCCCAGTTTTCACGTCCAAATCACTCTGCCAGTGATCATATTCTTGGGAACAGAATTAAGACTCAAAAGGGAGTCAAGAGCCAATTACTTTATTTGCCCGACAACAAGTTTGCAAAGCAGAGAGAGAGACAGAGAAAGGAAAGATAGGAAGAAAAGGGTCAGTTGCAATAGCTACCACCACGGATCTGTGTCATCCTGTCAGTCCAATTCGTTTCCAAGTCCTGTGGGAGAACTCTTGGTCCAATGTCAGTTGTTCCTGCTCTATTATTGGGTTGTCCAGCTGAATAGTCATCCTTCTTTGAAGAATTTAGTATATTCCAGGAGCTGTTTTACTTAAACACACCTGCCACCTGGCGGTGGCACACATGCCCAATACCATCTCTGAAGGGTCTTAGGTGGTCTTCAGGGGTCTCTGGACCCCTCAGTCTTCCAAGCCCTGGGTCTGGGCGCAAGCACAGGGGTTAGGTTGCAGTTCTCAGAATTAGCTCTGTATTCGAGTCTGTAAGAAAACAGGAACTTATAGCCTTGTGGTTCAGTCATCGCTCAGTTTGTGCTTTGATGTCTACCCACATTGGTTCAGCTATGCTGAGACAAACAACACAGTCTCTGACACAGTCTCTGACACCATCTCTGACACTTAGACTTCCATCAAAATATTTTATTTTTTACCTACTTTTTCATGGAAACCAAAATACAGATTTGTTTAGTTGTAGTATTTTGTTTATTTTTTACTTTTTCTGTTCTCACATTCTAAATACTGTTAGAGAAAAGTCTGGATACACTTCAAAGTCAAGGAGCATGTAAAGTTCACAGTGATAAATTATATGTTGTGGGAAAATCTGTGATGGATAGAAATCTGTGGGCCCTATTCTGTCAGAAGTTTGTGTGCATGTGTGTAGGTTTGTAAACACATTCCTGATATTTATCCCATTCATAATCTGCACTCATTAACTTATGTGTACACATTTTTATTTGGATAATCACCATAAAGATATTAATTTTATGTCACTTGACTCCAGCTGGACTTTGCAAAAGACTCTAAAGAAACAATATTCAAATTACACTGAAATCCAAAAGGATGTGGGCATATAACTGGTTTAGGCAGCACTGAAAACACAGTTGACACATGCACATTCACAATAACCTAAAATATTGATACAGCAGGAATTCCAATGTCAATGAATGAAAAAGCGTTATGGCAATTAGGGTAATTGTACAGTTCAGAAGACTTATGCAAAGGAGTTGTATGTAATGTAACCACATTCTCTGTGCTATTTTATTAGAGAGGAAAAGTTCACTGCTATGACATCTGAAGAAGACCACAAAGACCCTTTCCTGAAGACTGTAATGAGAACTGGTTACATTTCTACCAAGTTCCAGATTCTCATTACAAGCTTTTTAATGAGAAGGGATTAATTTTCTGCCATTTTCCTATCTCATTACTACTCAGTCAAGGGAATAAGATATCAGAAGTTTAATGCCTAATTTATATTCAGTGAATCTAAGTAGTGAGCTGCACCCTTTTGACCTTTTCAATATTTTATACTTTGATTGGGTGGTCACTTGACTCCTACATTGTTTATAGCCTGATTATAGTAGCATATAATAGAAAAAAAATGGAACAGCTATCCAATCAAAACTGAAAAATAACAGAAAGGTCAATTTAATACCATACACATGCATCAGTTCAAGAATATATACAACATTAAGCTTTGGAAATCTTCCTGTTGGAACTACAGGAATGAAAATTGCACTCCAATCCATGTGATCAACCTTATGACTAGAACTGAGAATTAGAAGAAACCAGAAATATTCTGTAGTGACTGGAGTTGCTTTTGCTTTCTCCTTAAGTACTCAATTAAACCTGTAAGGAATAGGGTAAATATTTATAAAAGCACTTTGCTATGTTTTGCAGTTAACTTACTATTACTTTGCACAAAGGTCAATGATTGCATAATCAGCAAGATGATGAAGGATCAGGTCCATTGTACTGCCAGTAGTTAGCACTTCTTAAAATGTTCATTAAATATCTATGTGAAATATTTTAATATTTTTTTTAAGACTGGTATAGTAAAAATGAGATGATATAAAGATCAGTTGGGAAATTTTAAATCTATGGAAAATTGAACTGTAATGCCAGACTATTAAAATAAAGGCACCCACAAACAAAATTACCAAAACTATGTGATACATTTCCAGTACATCACTTAAATTGACTTAGCTAAGCAATCAAATCTTTGGAATAAATTTTCTCTGAAGTGGATACCTTAAAAAGTTCATAAAAGAATGAAACAACTTTTTATCTGTTAGCTTCTTTCAGTTTCATTGTAGACCAAAGATACCAAAAACACCCTACATCCTGCAAAGAACTGGACCTTGAAAATGCGATAAGTAATTTATCTCTTGCTAAAAGTGGATTGAGTGCAAATTTATGGCGACAAAGATATTTTGACATTACTTAATTTGGAGTTACTTTCAGAAATGATGAAATTTAAAATTAGTAGAAAAGCATTCAGAAGAGACTAGTTAAAAAAAGTAGTAATCCATTTATTTTTGTGTGAAGACTTCTATCTATTTTTTTAAATTAACAGAGCCTATTTGCAGAACTCTGATAATTATTCTTTTAAACCTGACTAAATAATTAACTTCTGTCTAGAAAATACCACTTAATTACTGGAAAGAAATATAATTGGCATTCTTTAACTCTCTGTGTAATAAACATACTATTCATTCCTTAACTATTAATTCTCAAAACCCACATTCAACAGTCAGTTATAATTAATTTTCCATACAATACACATCTTATTAAATGTAAATGAAATCCAATTTGAGACCCATCATTTAAAGTATTAGTCAGGATGTCATTGCTGGACTGCCCCAAAGAAACATCATTTTATACAGTTTGTGAGGCCAGAGGGAGAAATAACAGTTTGGGTAATGAGGGCACTATCAGACCTGTGCCATTTTAACTGAAGGAAAAATTAATGTATGAGATCCTTGCAAGACAGATTAGAAAGAAGAAAGTGACAAAAGTAATAATGTGAATACTGAAGGGACTCTCACCTTAAATGAGCCCAGTCAAATACGTTTTCAGCCTCAATGATATCCAACTGAAATACAAGAAACAAAAGATACATGCCTACTTCAGTACAAGCAAAATGGAAGTCATTACTGCAGAATGTGGTGGAGTAAGTCGCCATTCCGAATAGTACACTATTATGTCCCTCATGCATTAAAGGCAATGAAGTTTTGGGGATCAGAAGTTATTTCAATTTCCAGAAAATGATTACTTTACAAATATCCATCTAGTAAAGCAAAAATATTTCACATTTATCATTATGAAAGGACTTCAGATGGAGTGTATGCATGATGTAGCAGGTGAGAGCAGAATGTTATTGGGCAGGTGGTAAACCAACAGATTAGAAAAATAGGTCTGAGTACCACTCAGAACATGTGTTTTGCTAAAGCTTGGTAATAAATTTTAAACAACACAGCTGACTTTCTTGCAATGTTCTTTGCCTTTCTATCACAGAAAACTCTTACCATTAAGCTGAAGTGATGCTTTCGATAGATTAGATGTGGTTACATCAGCATATAGCACACACAATAGATTAAAAGGAAAAATGCTTAACAGTGTCCTTACATATAGTTGTTATGGGTTAATAATGGAGGAGACCATAAGTATTCTTGCTATGAACAATCCTACATATTCAGAGCATGACGACTACAACATACTCCATTTTTTCCTTTTTCTCATAAGCTTGCTGATGTATCAGCAACTATATTCCTCTGATCTGATCTCTTTGGTGACTCTACAAGACAAGACTGAGCAATACACAGTTACTTTATAAAAACAGATATCTGTTGAGAGTATAGTCATATTTTGAGACTTTCTTTTATTAGACAAAATACGCAGGAAAAGGTGAGGAAGCAACAATTAGTTATCTAGGGTAACTGGTAATATTCTGAAGGGTGATTACTATATATGTTATAGTTATTCAGTCCATTAATCATTATATGCATAAATTCCTGACACAGATGCATTTGATTTATGTCTGGTTTACCACTTGGTTTGATATGTCATGTCATACTTAGCAGTATCGATAATGTATGTAGACATGCATAAATGCTGTGTATAATCACTTTATAGATAGGATCATAGAATCATAGAAACGTTTTGGTTGGAAAAGGCCTTTAAGATCATTAAGTCCAACTGTAGACAAATATATGGTGAAATCAATCTTATTTTTTATTAAATATTAAACTCTCTACAGTAGTTGCAACATAAAACAAATTTAAAGGAAAAAAAAAAAAAAAAGCAAGCTCTTTCTCTTTATTCTGTTAACTCTCACAATTGTGTTTAGCTACTTTTCTTCTGATGCTTCCAGTTCCCTGTGCTAGCAATGGTGGTTAAAGACACTTAGGGCTTTGAAAGTCGGAGTCGTATCTTACATGTTTCCAAAGGGTCTAAGCCATCGAAGAGTCCCAAGACCCATTTTCAGAAATGAATTGGGCATTTGAGTCAATAACCCTCAGGGTAGTCTTGCAATCACAGATACTTGAGCCAGCTATAAACTGACTAGCTCAGGTACTGATAGCAGTCTAGTTGTGGCACCACTGAGTTTACTGCACCCTATATTAAGTCCTATGTTCCTCTGAGGGCTTGGGTTTACAAACATACTCCAATTTTGGAAATGGAATTTGGGCTTCTGAATCACTTAGGTGTCTTCGTGAATATTCTTTACCCCTAGATACCCTACTTTTTCTTCTGTATTGTTGTTGGGCATCAACAATACCTTTTTCTATGAACACTTTCTGTTCATAGTCTTCTTCAGAGCAATTATATGGTATCATAGGGTGAACACATCTGCTGCACTTTCTGCAGAAGAATGTAAAAGAATTCACTGAAGACTCACCAAGGACTCTAGTGAGCTCTCCATTAAGACATTTGCTGTTTTCCACTTTTGTGCCATACTGTGAAAGTTAGAAAAATAAAATAAAGTTGTCCTTTACCTCTCAGCTAGGTCTTTATGCTCTGGTGCTAGCCTACTTTGTACAGTATTTTTTTTTCCTTGTGTAGAGGTCAAAGATGTTTTATTTGATTCAGTTTATTTGATCAAAATTAATTCAGTTTTCAATTGTTCTCCAGTGATCAGAAAGTAGCATAAGAAGTAGGAAGCAAAATACATTCCTTTGGGTATTCCTGGGGAATACACACCTGTCATTGAACTAGCTGATTTGCAGATTTCATTTCTGTTGCACATAAAATCACAGCCTGGGAATTTTATTTTCTTTCATTTTTAGGCAGTAAATAACAGCGCATGTAACAAAGGAAGCTGCAATGCCAGAAGAAGGAATAATGGAACAACATATTAAGGATGAACACAAAAACCCAAAACAAAACAAAGTTCTGATGGATGTTTAAAGGCTGGGCTCTTTCCGCTACTCTCAGTTGACTAGCAGAGCATGCAGTCTTGCTCCCTAGCTATGGCTAAATTTCCATGTCCTTTCAGCAGCATACTATCTTACAAAGCTCTTAGCACGGTAAGCCCTATGTCAAACTCTTGGCTGCTTTCAATTACTGACAAAATTTTACAATGCCCTTTGTATCCTTTATTTGTTCCATTTGAAACCCTCTTCAACACAGAAAAAAAAATAAATTCAAAATCAGTCTATACCTATGAGACCTTGGTTAACCTTCATCTCCTCCAAAAAAACCCAAAGCCCAACCAACCAATAAACAACCCAGCTTCAGGATGGCAAAGCTGGGATTCATTAGCATTAATGATATAAAACTTTTCTTGCATCTCCATTTTCTTTCACTGGACTTCTGCCCATAGCTTCTGCCAACTCTTTTTTTCATGTATTTTTCAGCACTTGGTGATTTTCATAAACTCCTATGTTCTGTAATAAACAGATTGCCTGAATCTCAGCTTTAAATTATTAAAAGTAATTTTCTCCCCTTTATACTTTGTTTTTTTTGAGAACATCTCCACAACATGAACTAGTGATTTTAAAAAACAAACAACATAAATTTGATAATAATTCCTGCTTTAAAAACCTAATTCTATTTTTTCACCAAACTCACAATTTTTAACTTCGTAATTTGTTGGACAATAAAATTTATTATTTTTTAATTCTTTTTGTATGGACTTTACCCCTTCTTTCTCCACTTGTCCATCCTGCCCTTTTAGAGTGGTGCACTGACGTGACAAGCCATGTGCCATTTGTCTCTCTCCCTTGTCATTTCAACAACTTTTTAAACTGGTTGACATCTAAAGTGGCAGGAAGTATATCAAAAGGTAGGTCTAGCAGGTAGAGCAGATGTTATCTTAGGGAAACTATATTTTATCCATCTCAGTTCTACTGAATCGCATTCTGTTAGTACCTTAATTTCAATGGTTTAATCTTTCTGCTCGTACATTTTCTCTAAATATTAACTGCATATACTCCTTCTCTTCCTTCTGTGTCCCTGAGAAATGAACATAGGTCCATACATGGTTACAGTAATATCTGCGATGTCTCATGGAAATTTTTGTTCCAGGACTTCTCTGTTCCAGAATTGTCTATGGAGCACTGCTTTCTAGGTATGCTACACCTCATAAAGTGCTGTAAAGTTTCCTCTTTGCTTTTGATTCCTATGATGAATCATTTTACAACTCAGGTGGAAAAAATATAATGTCAAACTTACACACACTGAAGAAGTTTCATATTCTTTCAGTGCTGTTTTGAAAAGAAACGGATAGAGAAGGAGAGAAAGGATTGTCTTCATCAAGTAACCCCTTCATTTTAAATTATTTCTGTCAGTTAGGTACATTTTTCTATCAGATGCATTTTATGGAAAGTTAGATGAGTGCATTACACCCACAAAAGTAACTCCTGAACACGTTTTTCAAACAAGCAGAGAACAGGGAATCCCATCTGAGTGAACAATCCCCTTGTACCTGGCTTTTGAAATGACAGCCACACGATATTAAAGATTTGTCACACTACAAATTATTCATTTCAGATTAGGATTGGTCCCTCAGTGTTGTGTGATCTGAAACTGTGTATGCCCAATCAATTATCTTCATACATATACAAAATTAAATTTACACAAACTATCTAGTCATACACACATCCAATAATAAGCCTGGGTCTTTGATACTTATTATATATCACAGAAAAATCACAGAAATATCACAGAAATATCACTGAGGCTGGAATAGACCTTAGAGATCATCAAGTCCAGCCTAAGACCTGA
>JANHFZ010010348.1:0-13010 GCA_027560215.1 Halcyon smyrnensis
GGGCTCGGGGGGGCGGTGGCGGTGGCCATGGCGCAGGCGGCGCTGGGAGCGGCGGGCCTGCACTTCGACGAGCTGAACAAGCTGCGGGTGCTCGACCCGGAGGTATCGCAGCAGACGGCGCAGCTCCGCGAGGAGTGCCGGGCCTTCCTCGACAGTAAGTCCGCCCGGACAGCTCCGTGTTCCCGACGAGCTGCAGCCGGGACCGCGCCGTGGCTGGGCCCCGCCGGGCG
Organism: Halcyon smyrnensis; assembly: GCA_027560215.1. NCBI lineage: Eukaryota > Metazoa > Chordata > Aves > Coraciiformes > Alcedinidae > Halcyon > Halcyon smyrnensis. The sequence continues at coordinate 231 of JANHFZ010010348.1, forward strand.
GGCTCGGGACTCGGTGGGGGGGGGGTTGGGCGGCGGGCTGGGGCACGGAGCGCTGGGGGGTGGCTCCCGGGGACACTCGGGGGCTTTTTACCTTCTACAGCCCGTCTGAAAACGGGGAAACCGTAAAATCTGCACGTTTACGGGGAACTCCAAAGCGGCAGCTAAAAATCAGAGTGTGTAGCACAAGCGTTAGACTGCTTTAGGGGTATCTGGAATGTCACTTGACAATGTTTTTCTTTGCAGAAATAGTAGAATTTCAAAAAATAGTGGGTAGCTTGATTGAACTTGTTGATCAACTGGCAAAAGCTGCTGAAAGTGAGAAGATGAAGGTACTGTGCAGTTAATTACCGGGTTGGCATGTACTCTGCTCTGTACTGCACCTGAAAAACCAGGTCTCTCCCTCCCTCCTTTTACTGCATAAGCAATTCCTTTGTCAGTACCGTACAGGCGTTTCCGGGGCAGTGAATGTCTGTCTGTCCGTCTGCGATACCAGAACTTGGGCCTTTTTAGTCGATGTTAATGTCTAGGTGTTCCACAGGCACCCTCGGAGTGTCACATTGCTCCTGCATTTAACAGCCCTGCCCTTGCTGCTGACTATCTATTTGCACGTTAATAGAACATAGAACAGTGGATTTTTTAATTGCTCCCTCAGCTAGTAGAACTTCGTCCCCAAGAGGCAGGAGAAGCTCTGGGAGGAGGAGGTGTGGTTTCTAAAGACCTGATCAGTGAATAGTTCTGTAACTACCTGTGAAATTTTCTTTACTTCTCTGTCACAGGGGGGTGGGTTTTTTCTGTGCTGTTGTAGAAACAGAAATTAATGTTTAGCAGAATTGTCAATAATTCCTTTTTCCTTCTTTGTTCCGGGGGGTAAATTACACCACGTCAGACGCCTTCATCTGCCCAACCCCTACAGGGACTGTTTGCCTGGTCCACCATTCAGGGTGAAGGTGTCACCCTCCTTAGCGTGGCTGAAACTCTTCAAAACAACCCTTCTAGTAGTGAAAGGGGTTGAAATAGTAAAAATCCCAATACAAGTACCTCACTCGCTGTCCTCTCTTGACAGGCCATTGGCGCACGGAATTTGCTGAAGTCAATAGCAAAGCAAAGAGAAGCTCAGGAGCAGCAACTTCAAGCTTTAATAGCTGAGAAAAAGATGCAGCTGGAAAGGTACGATGCCTGCGGAACACCCGGGAGCACTGCCCAGGCTGGAGGGTCAGTCTCACCTGCAGCGGGCTGCAGGCCGTGGTCTGAGCTTGTTCAGAGGGTCTGAGCGCAGCGCAGGCACAGCCTCTCACACACAGCACGCGCTCAGCACAGACACGGCCTCTCGCACACAGCACGCGCTCAGCACAGACACGGCCTCTCACACACAGCACGCGCTCAGCACAGACACGGCCTCTCACACACAGCACGCGTGCAGCGAGGCAGGGCCGCACGCCCCGAGCTCACAGCCGCTCGGCCCAGGCAGGTTGATCCCCGGTGACTTTGGGACTGTGCTTCACCACACCCAGAGGACGTTGTGCTGAACCATCAGCCAGCAGGGCTGGGGTAGCTGGTAACCCTTTGGTTTCTTCCTTTCAGATACCGGATAGAGTACGAGACTCTGTGTAAAATTGAAGCGGACCAGAATGAATTCATTGACCAATTCATTTTCCAGAAATAGAGGATTTTAAGATAGAAACAAACCAGCTTGGAAACTTGACCATTCCAGAATCTTGAGGATTTCAAAAATATGCAATTTTTCACTTTGTATGATCAAGAGATGGTTCGTTTGAACAGGAGCATCTTTTAATCCGGTGTGAACTACCCACGAGCGGCAATAAGGAGGAAGGGCTGTAACCAGGGAAAGACTGTTCTGTCCTTTGATTTTATACGTTTTGTACAGTCAGTAGTTCTAATTCACATTCTGGTTGAATTGGTACTACTGGTGCTATGCTGTGGCTCTCACTTTTTGACTTGTACAGCTTTCGAAGAAATCAAAAAATAAATTATTGTTTTCAGACTTTCTGGATATACCAGAATTTGTTGCTTCTGCTGTTATTTGTGAGCTTAAGAGTTTCCAGCTGCCCGGGCAGTCACGATGCTTCTCCTGTGCGTGGTGTTTTTCGTGTCTGTAAAGACACGACACACGAGCAGCAGGAACAGTTCACTACACTGACCAGACTGTTTTCTCTGTAGCGTTAAGAAACCCCAACATTTCTGATGAACAGAGATCCTGGGCAGGGCAAAGCAGACGGTGGGGCAGCGTTAGGGCCCTTACGCCGGAGGAACGTCCGTACAGGTAGAGCCATTACAGCCGAACTCCCGCGGGCGTCCCTGGGGACAAAGCTGCAGAGCGAGGAGAGAAACCCTTCTGAGCGTAGCGACGGCGGGAGAACAGACGAACATTACACAGCTGAAAGCCTTGATCTAAACCCAGCCTGGTGCTGAAGTGCAGCACATGTGTTTGGTGTCTTTTGGCAGGCAGCCCCCAGGGGAGTGCAGGTCTCCCCAAAACCTGGGCAAGGTTTGAGTTTTACACCAGGGCAGTCCTGAAACACGCAGGCAGGGACTGAGAAGCCCTCTCGGGGTCTTGGGGAGCTGCGATCTTACACAGGCCTCTAAGTTTGATTCTTTCTGAGCAGATTCAGAACTTAAAAAAACCAAACCCAACCACCCCAGAACTTCTGTGGGTAGTAGGTTTGATTTACTGTAACTTACCTCATTACCATGTGAGCTGCCTGTAAGCGCATGGGCCTTTCGAGCTCTTTTAGTCATTCCCTTAAGAAAAGTAACTGCAGTTTAATGCGTTCAGTTATTTATTCCCATACCAGAAGCGATTTCATGGAAAAGAGCCACTTACAATCCTTGTTTCCAATCCCTGAAGCCCTTCAGAACCCTCAGAAGGGCATCTCATTGTCAGGGGTAACTTGAAGCACAACGCCAGATTTGGGCACATTGATCAGGGATCAGGCAGTCACAGTTAATCAAGGTTGAAGCAGAGCAAAGGAAGGTGAAATGTGACAGGAAGGGGTGAGGAATTTAAGAACAATTATATGATCTGAAATGCTTGAGAAGCGCGGCTTTGCAAATCAGTGTATGATCAGTTACGGATTTGTCAGAATATGCTCCTGGAAGACAAAGATTTCTCACTGAAGCCGTTTTCTGACAGTCATCTAGGAAAAGGGAGCTTGAAGGACACACACCAGCTGTATCTTCCCCCCGCCACTCGCAGAGCTACACATCACACCGTTCAAAGTTCAGGTCTGTTACAGATGCACCGCACAAAGCCGGCAGTGGGAGAGGAGCGAGGGCCCTGCGCCCGCCCAGGGGCCATGGGGCTCTGCGAGTTCAGGCGGCTGCCCAGGCCGCTTCTGGTGGAGGGAGAGCTGCGAGCTCACCAAGTCCGATTTTCTTGCGGGAGCCAGACGCTCTGGAAACAGTTGTTTGTCCCGGCGGACCACATCAGCACAGGGTCTGAACCAAAACCGGTACGAGTGTTGGGCGCACAGGTCCCCGAGCGGCCTACTTCCTTTTCCTTTTCTCCACGTGGTTGTAGTAGGGGTTGTAGAGCATGGTGTACAGAATCAGAAGCGGTATCAGCAAGTATGGCACGTATACAGATAACAGCATCAGGCGCTCGCGGTGCGTCCGAGGCCCTAAAAGTTCGGACGTGGAGAAGTCGTGGAACAGGATATGAGCGAGGATCGCAAACAAAGTGGTAGCGACGTGGGTGGAGTAGATAATGGCAGGAGTCCTTATCCACTTGCAGCCACCTGAGAGAGGCAAGGAAACGGCACTGAGGTATTTAGGAACAAGCAGAATCCAGTGGCTTTTAAATTAACAGAAGTTAATGGCTGCACCTCTGCCAGGACAGCCACCAGTCACATGAAATAGGCAGCGCTCAAAACCAGAGCTACTCGCAGCAACCCGGGAGGCCGATCGGCCTTTACAGAAATGCTGCCGATCCCCGAACGGTGCGATCGTGCCAGTTTTAAAGTAACAAAACGAGCTGGCAGGCCTGGCCCAGAACTTCACCTACCTTGGCAGCGTGCCAGAGCGCAGATGCTGGTGCCGGTTGCGTATCAAGGACTGCAGCTGATGAGGGCCCACAGAATCAAAGAACAGGGTGGAAGGGCCCTCTAGAGATCACCTAGCCCAACCCCCTGCCAAAGCAGGATCACTCAGGGCAGGCCACGCAGGAATTCATCCAGGCAGGCTGGGAAAGCCTCCAGAGAAAGAGATTCCACAACCTGGAGTCACGGCTTTTGTTTCTGACGGGCCTTACTCTGTGCTGCTCCCGCAGATAAATCTCGCCGTGACACAGCCCGGCGCTGCAGGCTGCTGGAGGCTGAGCCGTAAGCCTGCTGTGCTGGGCAGAGAGCAGGTGCTGCACGGAAACGTTCCTACCCCTGTTCCATACCAACCTTTCAAGAAGGCGTACGCCGCAACGGGGAAGAAAGGCAGTTGTAAGAGGGCCTCGCAATATATGAACGCCTTAAACCACGCTGGGGGCTGGAGCATCATGGGGTCTCTAAAGGCAGCTGTGTACCACTGTAACAACTCCGTCAGCTTCAAAAGGGAACAGAACAAGAGATTAATACACTGAACATCAGGCACAAGGGAAAAACTGTGACCCTCCCGCGGTGGTCGGATGAAGCCGTTACTGTGGCTTCAACAGCAACATGGACGAATTTTGGCCGAGCAAGTTGCAATTCGTTTCCATGACAGAAACGTAAATTCCAACATGGCTTCAAGTTGGACTTTGAACAGAGAGATACGTATTGAGGTTTGCTAGTTAACTATTAATTAAAAAGGGTTCCTATAATGGAGTAATTGTACAGGCGATTCTAATGGCAAAAATGAAATTCACTCAGTGTAAAGCTCGTGTAGGAAGTTACTGCCGACATCACCCTGAAGACAACAGTGGAAATGATTATCTCCTGTCCCACTGTTACTTTAACTGATTTTATGAAGTCTATTGTCTTCTATTTTAGCCAAAACCCAGCAAACCAGAGATTTTTACTAATAAATTTGCTTCCTGGCCTTCCTGCTCCTACAGCAACGATTCCTTTTTATGTTTTTGGCAGGAGCATGAGCAAAAAATCCGGGGTGGAGAGTGATGAGGCAGCGACAGCCACGTCTGGGCGCACGTGGCAGCCGCAAGGGCAGGAGGTTCCCCGCAGAAAGGGGCTCCCTGTGCCCGTTCGCTGCCAAACGCGCCACGTGCCGTACGGGGAAATGGTCACAGAACTGGAGAATCCGAGAACCCCAGGCTGGATGGGATCTTAAGGATCATCTGGTCCAACCTTTTTTGGGTGAAGTGATCTAGACCCGACGGCCCAGCCTCTGTCCAGCCCAATATTAAAAGCAATCATCGTCCCCACCATCAGTGAATTCCTTAGGGGCTTTCTGTGTGTGCCCCTGTGCTGGAAGCACCGTCCCCGAGGGAGCAGCCGCCCGTGTACAGCCACCCGTGTACAGCCACCGCCGTACAGCCGCCCATGTACAGCCGCCCGCACCACAGTTAACAACAAACACCCGTCGGGGCCGCCAAAGGTGCCGCCCGGACGGGCCGGGCCGGGCCGGGTCAGCTCTGCTGGGCTGGGAGCCGCGGTCCCCGCGCCCGTAGCGAGCCCCGAGTTCTCTCCCCGCCTCTTCAGGAAACGCGCTGCGTTTTTCCTCCCCCCGCTACGTCCCGACGCGCGGGGCCCTGTGACAGACGCCGCAGGACCCCCGAGCCCGCGACAGGCTCCGCACAGCCCCCGGCCCGGCCCCGCCGCGCTGCTCACGCTGTGAGGGTGGAGGCCGGCGGGCAGCAGCGCCTGCAGGTCGATCAGCACCGTCACCGGGATGTGCGAGAGGAAATAGAGCGCGAAGAGCCGCTCCCGCCACCGCGGACCCGCCGCCATCGCCACCGCCGAGCCCCGGGACAGGCCCCGCCCCGCGCCAGGGAGCGGCGGGAGGAGGAGGAGGAGGAGGATGGAGGGGGGGAGGAGGGAGAAGAGGGAGGGGGCCGGGCCCCGTGCCCCGTTGGCAGCAGCCCCGGCCGGTACCGCTTCTTTTCGCCTCGATTTTCCTCATTCCCCGCCGGTCTCGGCCGCTGGAGCAGCTACGGGGAAACGCAGGGACACGGATCCCGACGGGCCCTGGGGACAGGCCGCGCTGCCTTCTGCGGCTGGTAACGGCACGGGATTTAAAAACGCCCTTTCCTCCGAATTTCGCCCCAAGCACGGAGGGGGGAAAGCCCCGGCTCCTGCCCCAGGGAGCTCCAACAGCCGCCACCGCAAGTTACAGCAGAACCAGGTGATTCAGTGGGTCTGATTCATCCTTTATTGAGCACAGAAGTTGTCCAAGGTGTACACGCAGATTATACGTCCATTATCTGCTTGGATTCCAGTTTCCCCCCTTTGTCAATGTCACAAACAGTTTCAAAGTAACCATACCTGAGCAGGATTACAGAAGTACAGTCAACAGAATTTTCTATCAAGTTGTACTCGACAGAAGAATTTTAAAAAGTTACAAAGAACAAACAGTTCAAGGATCTCACGATACTCCGTTACTGAAACAAATAAAGGGTAAAAAAGATGATTAGAAAAATTGCTACCCCGTAAATATTAAACCCATCAGTTCAGCCTGGTGAGCGCTGTGTGCTCCCAGCAGGTCAAAGTCCCAAATATGCCACCAGTAAATTGGCTGAAGGAGAAAAGCACTTCGTAACTTCCATTAATTAATTGACTTGAATCAGTCAGTGATATTTCACCCTACATCAGGGAATGGATTTTAGCAACTTACTTTTCCACAGCTGATCTTGTTCAGCTCCTTTGCATCACCTTCAGGATGTACACACAGAGGTCAGGCCTCCTAACGCTCGGCCGTTCCTTTGACAATTTCTGAATAATTTTGAAGTCGTTCTTTGCACTCGCTACTTCTGTACTCTTCTCAAGGCACAATTAATACAAGGAGATGCAGAAGCTATACTGAGAGAGCTTAGAACTTACGATTACAATCTGTAATTCATTTGACATTGATACCAACAAAGCTTAAAACAGATCAAAACGCAACTCTGAAAACCACCAGCCCGATTTTAACCCTGTTGGAAAGCAAGCGGCTCTCCCAGGGACCTGCTCCGAGTGCGCACACGTGCGCGGCCTGGGCCACAGCCAGCTCTGCACAGGTCTCGCCTTCACCGCCACGGATTGACACGGAACACGGGAAAAGCAGCTGAGGCTACAGAAAGCATCACCAGAACTTGCTTCTAGACATATTCGCACAGAGCATTTTAGCTACACGTTTGTGCCGTTTCCATCACTCATCCTGTGTGCTGCCCTTGCCCACATTCGTGTGAAGACACCCCGAAAGGTAAATACACGTCCAAAAGACGTTTTATTCTTTTTATGTTTATGAACGAGATTAACCCATGGACCTCCAGCAATTAGCTCCAAAAAATACACTGATGCACAAAGCGGCCTTTGCCGGTTGTGCCGTCATGTGCTCCATCCCCTGACAAAACCGTGTCACGACGAGAAGACCCAACAAGCAACGGCCCATCTGCACTGGCCTCGTGCTGAGGGGGGCTCTGACGAGTACCAAGGGCAGGGGACAAATGGCAACTCGTTCAGCGACAGGCAGCCCTGAGGCACCAAGGACACCACCATCGCCAGCTCCAAAACAGGTTCGAACTCAGCTCAGAGTAGCTCTGAGGCTTTTAAGAGGAGGTCTGAAGAAGAGGCACAGACTCGAGTCACAAGGGACATCGGTGCCAGCCCTGGGAGGAGAGCACATGCTAAGGCGGCTTTATCAGTTTATTTCTTGTGAGGTCCTGAGGCTTGAACTACAGAGTTCAATTTGTTTGATCCTTAAAAAGGTCATATCCATAAAACATGAACATTTTCAGTCACATTCTGCAACACCACCACACGCTGGAGTCTTTGCGTTAGGACTGGAGAAAACAGTGAAACATCTGTGCTGAAAACACAACAGGAACTTTGCAATTTAAGTAAAATTCGTCCTTCACTGGATGTCTTTCGACCTCCCAATAAAGTGCAAGTCAATTGCTCATTTTGATTTAATCAGCGAGTTTTGCATTTATCCAGGATCAAGCGTAAAGAGTACAGGAATATTTTAAGAGGTCATATATATGTGAATATACATCCACATATACATGTGTACGAGTGAAAATCAAAACCATGCCCAAACAAAGATTTTATAAAGTCTTTTTACTTGCGTTCTTTTAGACAGCACTTCATCAAGACTGTAACAACTTATTCTTAAATAAAGGTGGGAGATCAGACAGGAAATAAAGATAACACCACTTCTTTTTCAAATGTCACATTTAATGTTTTCACCACTGTACTTCAAATCTACATTTTACAAAGTGACCAGCAAGTGTGCCACATTAACTGACCAACCTCTGAGATTTTACCTTTCATACCAGTGTCTTCTTGGGCTCTTTTAATTAAACACCTTTCTCATTCAAGTGAATTGAAATGCTTCAGTTGGTTTTATTCTCAGGAGCCTCACAAAAAACAAAGATATTGCACCATCTTTGTTCAGTTATTCAATGTTTGTCTCTTTCACAGCAAATAATTACTTCATTGAAGTTAAAACTTCCAAACATAACTTACTAATAGTCTCCAATTTCAGCTCAGATCACTCTTGTTGAAAATACTCTGCTAAATACAGATAACTTACAATAACTTTAACAGTTAATTGTCCATAACAAACACCACGGTTTTTCTCCAGACCAATGCTCAAATTTTAAGACCACCCTTCAGTATTTCTTTGTACAGGTGAAAAACAGTCTTCAATTTTCTAGTCTTGTTTTAAATATAAAAGTTGGAAGGGACATTCAAGTTTCAAGGCTCCACACTAAACTTAAAAAAAAAAAAAAAAAAAAAAAAAATCATGTGGAGGTAAACAAACCAAGTTGTATACTCCAGGAGGTAGAGGCCTTCAATTTGTGTTCATATATACATATGCACAGAATTCAGTGTTCCAACAGAAAAAGAATTAGCCGAAAGTAATAAAAGTTATTTACTACTGTGACATTTCAAGACTTCCACAGCTTTGCCTAAAGACACGAACACAATTAACATAATTCCCTATGTGCTTTTTTTTTCCTTTTCTTTTTTTTTTTTTCTCTCTCTCTCCTCTCTCAACTGTCCAGTGCAGGAAAAAGTTCTCACAAAATTTCACAGACCTAAAATGTGCAAGCTAGTTCCTCTCTATACAGCAATGATGTCAGGGATCTCTGAAATTAGCCCATAAATGGAATTATTTACACACATAGAAGATGCATGCTGGGGGGTTTTATGTAAGAAAGAGCAGAAAAACTTCTAATAAAAATAGATTAAATATATATATATATTTATACCGGGTAAGGAAACAGAAGTTTAGTCTCTCCTAGTCACAAACTCATTCTCTCTACTCACAACATTGGATTTTAGAACAGCACACATCACCATCACAGCTCTAGTGAGAAGCTATTTATAGGATTTGATCGCCAGGTGACGTGCCCACTGACTGTGGCCGCTGCCATCTGACGGGACTTCATGATTGGTCGCGGTCAAGTTTTCTGTATTCCTTAGTTTTAGAAAACCCAAAATCTTCAGGAATGGCTCGATATCAAAATGTATGTCTATCTTTGTGTACAATCTCACTTCAATAAAAAAAAAAAAAAAAGAAAAAGGAAAAAGAAAAAAAGGAAAAACCTCCCCAAATTTGGTTCAATTCTGTTTGTTCTGAGCTGAGCCATCACAGCTGCACTAGAATTCATAAAACACGTGCAACTCTGGGTAAAATATTTTCTTCTAAAAGCACAACCACTTTACAAGATTAAAAGTCTAGTACATTTCTAAATATTATTCATATTGTACAAGTAGTGGTTGTTAATTTAAAACTTCATTAGTAAAATTACAGTACAAGCATGATTAACCTCCAGAATTGCAAATCCCAGACTCCAGTGGAAAGCTACATTACATCTTCAGTAGTACATTATCTTCCACTTTACTCCCAGACCAGTGGAGATGGCGGCATCTCAGATGGCTGAGCAACCGTGGAACTACAATGCAGGCGATACAGAAAATCAGTGCTCATTTGCAATGGCGAGGGGAAAGAAAGTTAACGCTCCACCGGCAAGCAAACAGCTCGAGGAAAACAAAACCCCCCTCCAAAAGCAACCCCAAACCCCCCAAGACCAGCAGTTACCAGCACTGACAACAACTTGGCTGAGCTGCAGCTGCTTATTTTCATAACGAGTTTTCACCTGACAGCAACATTCCTTTAATGTTTTTACAGTGCAATTCTACCGTCAAAATTCAACTTGCCAGCCTTTCAGTTCTCATTTTGAGGCTGGCTACTGTACTGTTACGTAAAATATGTTACGTGGAACTTTTGCCCATTTTACTTAAATTCTGGAATATTTCACTAAAATATTTTTTAAATGTAACCATACAAGGCTGATTATTTTTAATCTTTATTTTAAGAAGTTCTCTATGGGCCTTTCCTACTCTCAGAGACTTAGAACATAAAACATTGTGAATGTGTGAATTCCATACTGCTAATAAATGTGAATTAATATCAGATGTGATTACATACAGTTACCTAATAAAGCTCTTAAAAGCAGCAGACTGAGGATTGATGCAGAGAGGCACTCTGTTTCCTTTCTGCTGTTCCAGAATGAACTGATGAATTATTTCTGTGCATTGGAGAAGAACAAAGAACACCGCACCATTAACACTTTTTGCTTCAGTATAATGCAGTGTAGACTGGAGGAAAATGGAGCTTCCTTTACTGACAGGACATCTCAGTAAAGACCTCCAGCCTCCCTCCATCTAATGCAATGCCACACCTCACAGCACAAACTCACGCACAACTCTTCACACTGAAATTAATGTACAGACCATAAAACCAGATCACCACTGTAATACTGAGCTGACAATAACCAGTTACAGATTATTCCCAATTTTAAGGTATAATTTACTGAAAAAAACCAAAGAATTCTCAACTTGAACTTGATTTGCAAATACCGGGAACACAGTTCTAGCTATTACTCTCTCCCATTTGATTGATTCAGCTACTGCACCAAGGACAAAACTGCTGCTTGGGGTGAAGAAAACAGAAAAAGTGAATTTCCAGAAGGAAAGAGGAACTCTAAGCACAGCTGAAAAAACAAAACAAAAGACAACCACCAAAACCCTCTCACACGGGCACACTGAAAGGCAGAGCCTGGCAGGTTTGGCAAGGGGCTGCTCCTCTCTGAGCTCCACGTGCCCGGCCGGTACAGCAGAGCAATGTGCTGGGATCTGCAGCGCCGTCAGCAGCCTTGAAAGGCAGCACGCAGAGCTAGGGACTTCAGAGGAGACAGCTGATCTAGGTACAGCTCTGGAAAGGGATGTCCAAAGGGAGCAGGGAAAAAGTAACGGGATAAAAAGGAACAACACCACTATGTGAGCTTGTAGGAACTACAGATGTGAGCTTCAAAGTTACAAGTTCAGGATATATCCAAACTAAGTCCCATTATCATGGCAATACCATGGAGTATCTTTGTCCCAAATGCCTTGGGGATTGCCATTTCTTCTCCCCCTCCTCCTCTGGAGTTATTCGAGCTGCCACAAGAGAGAACCCAGATCCCTGCTCCTGTCTCTCATGCTGCGCTGCTCTCCTGGGGGGGCTGCTTTCCTGACTGGATCTGACTTCGAAAGAAACAAAGTCTATTCTGTGTCTTGTTTGCCATAACGGAATCACACTTCAAATCACTAGTGCCACTGATGCCCTTTAGTAGCCACCGCAGCAGCAGCTCCCTCTCCCAGGCACTGGGAAGGGTTTTCCTCACACAGCACACCCCGACCCCGAGCCAGCCCCAGCACAGCCCGTGGCACCAGTGGCACCAGCCCGGCACCGCTCGGTGATGGACGGGAGGAAGCGAAGCAGGAGAACTACGGGACTGCTCAGCTGCAGTTCCTTGCTGCTGCTGACCCTTGCTGCGGGACAGCGCTCGAGAGAACACCCTGCACCCCAAAAAGGCCACAACAGCCATTTCCCCTCCTGTCCCCCCCGTGTAATCCCTCAACAAAGCAGGGAGTGGCGTGGGGAGCACTGACATCGGAGAAGAATGCTATTGTCTGAAACCAACAGACTTCTGCGTGCCAGCTAAAGCATGTAGTGCTGTACTATGTCAGAACATTCACAAGCAATCCTGTTCCTTCAGTGAACAGAAATAATTTCCCGTATCTACTACGGGAAAAGAAAACCCTCCTGGGTCAGCGCACGCACCCAGACGGCACATCCCTGCCACAGAGTGCTGCAGGAGGCAGCGGGAGGATAAATGGGGTGCAGAGGTTAGTCAGTCACTACTCACCTTTAACCTGCCGGACAGAACTGAGGTTCTTTTCAAAAGTGTCATCGAATTTGGGGTTAGTGATGGGTTCGAAGTCACTAGTATAAACTCTTCCAGTGGATGTGGAAAAACAACATTTACACATACAAGTGTGGTATCGCAACCGCCCTTCATCCAGATAGGGGTGAGCTAAGGCATCCTTAGCAGATATCCTTTTGGACTGAAACAGCGCGTTTAAGGAAAAGAAAACGAAAGAAAACAATAATCAGTTAGGATATTTTCAGAGGTATTGAAACAGCCTAAAGAGCACTTACCCGTCAGCTAAGCCTAAACTGTTCCATAACCCCTAATCACGCTGAAGGGTTAGTTGCCATCAGACCCCAGATGCTTCCACCAGGGGGAATATTCTCCCCAGACAGGAGCTGCGTGGGCAAGGGGGGGGGGAGCAGCGTGGGCAAGGG